>VZSF01002948.1:300461-306410 GCA_013398295.1 Chionis minor
AGAAAATACGGGAATTGTGGGAAAGCGCAAAAAGAAAGTCTCAAACCTGATCTGATCCCTATTCAAATCAAGATCGCAAACGCGAGGGTGCGTGAGGAGGGTAGAGGGCAAGAGGAGAGCCCGCACGGATTTTCCAATCCAGCAGACACCTGCTGCTCTCCAGTGCTCGCTCTGCGGCATTGGGAGGCTGCACCTCCTCCTGCTGAGCCTTCCGTGTCCTCCACAGCTTCTCCAGCCAGGGCTCTTCCAAGAGTCAAATGTTAGTGTGTCCTCTGTGCCACGCTAAGGGACGTGCTTCTTTTATTACAATACACTAATAGGTTAACTTATTTGCAACAATTATCTTCCTATTTACTCTGGGTGGAAGTGGCTGCTTTCGTTAACCATTTATTACCTAGGGAGCTATTTTCAATGTGTTCCACATGATTATTTTCCAACACTGCAATTTGGTACTTGCTCAGCGGCTGGAAGGATTGTTTCTTACAGAGGTGACCTCCCTGCCGTTCGACTGCGTGTCACTGTTTGAGGAATATACTTCAGTTGATGGGTAGGTTGTGTGCATCTCCTGACCTCAATCGTCTTCACACTGTGAGAACTGCTGGGAAGTGGTTTGACACAAAGTGTTTATAATCTCCATCAGAAGGAAGCGAAATTATAATGGGGCCATCTTAGCAGAAAGGAGACAGCCACCAGCCTCCCTGCTACAGTGGCCTTAAGCTCTTCTATGATTTGAGCATTATAATTAGTAAAGAAACAAGTTGTAATTAAATTAGGCGATGGAAAGGCAGGAGTACAGTCACTGCGGAGTGCGATTCCGGGAGCTACCGTCTGGTAAAAAGGAGCAGTCAGAGGCAGCACGGCTGGGACCACGGCAAAGACTTTGCTGTTACCTTGCTCCTCCTGCACCCTGCAATCGGGCACTGGAAGCCAGTCAGGATTCTCAATACGAATGGGATGAATTAGTGGACCTTTGCTGTGACAACAGTCTCCTTCTCCCAGAGCATCCGATTTTCATAGTGCCCACCAGCACACGGGAGCAGGGGCTGGCACTGGGGGTGTGGGAGAGGCCAGTCCCCAGGAATCCCTCCAGCACTGGGCACTGCGGGACCCCCATCACCAGCACTGCACATGCAGTTGGAGCTGAGGTCTCTGACTGCCCTTGTTCTGGGCCAAGAGAGGGCTCTTTTGGGAACGAACTGCTTGGAGGAAGCAGGGCGCCCATAGGTGCCAGCACTTTTCCCAGTGCGCAGGCTCCTGAAAAGCGTCCTTGACATTCCTGGCCATTCAGACCCCCACTGCAGCTACTCGCTCTCCTGTTGGGGGTTGCTGGTGGCCCCTTTGCCAGCTGGAGAACCTGGGGCAGGGCACTGCCACCCTACGGCACGGGATGCTCCGGCACAGCCCAGCGCTCTGGCTCTGCCTCCGGGCAGGGACAGCCGCCTCCGCACAAGCACAGGTTTCTCCCATGCCAGACGTGCCACAGATGCCCAGGCTGCCCATGTACCCCCTAAGTAAAAGCCTCAGTGGAAGGATTGGGGTGAGACAGCCAGAATTCAGGATTGTCAGATTCACCCTATTTTACAGTTTCAAAAGGCTTCTCCGAGCTGCATCTCTCAAGCCCCAACACCCCCAGCACAGCCCAGCCCTTTGCAGGAGCTGGCAGCGTGGAAGCAAGCTCGGAGGGGCAGGTCTGAGCCTCCTCCCCAGGAAGGGGGGGACCGGGAGAAGGGGTGGGTGGCAGCGCCGAGGGTGTTACAGGCTCTGGCTCAGTGGCTTAGCCGAGAAGCTCTGGCCCTGCAGATTTATTTCCTGGCTTTTAGCCAGCCTAGGAATGAAAATACTCTAGAGGGTGAAAGGCTCATAGTCAAGAGCTCTTCACCTCTTCCCTGAAAGGACCTCTCATCCTCATTCATTCAGGGGTTTATTACCACTCCACTGCCTGAGAATAACTGTTTGCAAAGATGAAGCTTGGAAAAAATAAGCCGCCCAGGTGCCGGCATGTTTAGACCCGTCAGTTCTGGATTCAAAGCAGAGTCAGTTCAGGTCTCTTCTTCCTTCTTCTAGCCCAATTCACGGGCATTTTAATTCAGAGGACCAGGCGGTGGCTTTAGCTGGTGGTTGGCTACCAAAGAGCATCTTTATTAGTTCCTGGGTTTGGGGTGCTAAACACAGCAGGTTGTGAGCAATCCCCTTTTCTCTATTTACTGGGAATTAGCACTCAAAAATAGCTGGAGAAATGTGACCGGATGTGTCCTGCCTGCTGCTGCTCCAGGCAGGAACCCTGAGTGAGCCGGGCAGGTTGCTCCGCAATAGTTTTTCTCCAGCGCATCCAGACAAGCCCTGGTTAAACGTCCAGCTTTCTGAGCAGTAGACGGGGGACACAAGCACGGGCTGGACCCCTGCGGCACCGAGGTGGGGGCTGGCACGGGGACCGCTGCTGCTCTCACCAGTCTGTGGTGCCAAACTGGTGCCCAGAGGGGCTGGGGGACGCAGCAAGGACCCTGTGGGAGGCATTGCCGTGTCCCCTGCGGGTGCTGGCCTCGCTGGGGCAGCTCTGGGCGGAGGTTTCCCTTGAAAACAGCACACCTCTGGGCTTTTCCTGGCTGCCCCCAAAGCAGCAGGTGACACCACCTCCCCTGGGCCAGGTCCTTGGTGCTGCTTGTCTTGGCCCGAGGAGCTGCTCGGGGAACCCTGCCAGAACTCATCAGGGAACAACCCCTCACCCAGCGTGAGAGACCCCACCACAGCCCTCCCTGCTTTCCAAAAGCACCCCCAGATTTCTCCCTTTAACTCATTTTTGCAGTGCCGAGGCATCCTCCCACTGCCACCTCCCCTTCAGTCCTCGCTCTTTGCTTTCTTCAAGCCGGACCTGACAAATTCTTATTATTTCGCATTGCAAGGGTAGGGCACAACACTGTCTCGTTGCATTTACTTTGCTGTTTTTACCCATCTCTGGAAAGCACAGGGACAGGCCATGACGGTCTGTGGAAAACTGCTCTGCAACGAGACAGTGTTTGCCGCTTCGAGCCGGCTCGCGCTTTTCAGGCGACGCATCTTTAACCTCCACAAATTAAGAGGCTGAGGAAGCAAAAGACGCCGCCGCTGATGAGGCTGGGAGGTCTCCTGGGGAGCCGGCAGCGCAGTTTTCCGGCAGCGAGCGTGGTTCCCAGCCTTAGCGCTAGAAGCGGAGAGGAATCATCGGCACCGGCAGCATCTGCGTGCGGGGCTGTGCCGGTGCGGGCAGCGCCCAGGGCATCCCCGCGGTGCTGCCCCATGGTAGGGCGCCCGGTGCCGCCCGTGGGGATGCCGGCACTGATGGAAGAGCAGGAGAGCCACGGGAAGGCTGTGCGGGAAGGCCGGGGTGGGAACGGGGCTGGCGCTGGAGTACTGGCTCTCCCCACCGGAGCGGGAGCTGCGTCTGCCACCCAGGCAGAGGCTCCGGTACCGACAAACAGCTTTGCCATCCCAGCGCAGGCAGCCTGCACTGCACCGAAACAGGCAGCTCGAAAGTAAACAGTGTCTGAAACCTATTCTCATTAGGCTAATTTACGAATAAATTACCATATTCAATGGCCTTATTTTTACTGCTCGTTAACAGGCCCATGATAGGATGATAATTATGGGATTTTAAGTGGCTAATGGCAGCTGGGGCGTCAAAAGCAGTTTTTACGAATCTGTTTATGGCAGGGAAGGTGACAGGAGGGTGGGACACTGAGATGTTGGAATCGCATGTCGGGGAAAAAAAAGCTTTAATTGTTGAGTATTTATTAGAGAGGAGGGAAGACTGTAATTTAAAAATGAAACTCTGAAAAACAAAAAGGAAATTAATTAGTCTCCTAGCGCTCCGGTGGCTAGCGCTTAAGGAGGACCTCACTGATTTGCATGCGGCCTTCAAGGGTCCCGAGGGTCACTGCTTGGTGGCAGCCGTCCCCACGCCGCTGGGCACCGTCCTTCCCACTGTGCTGAGGAGCTGGCGCGGGACCAGCCCAGAGGTGCCGTGAGGACAAAAGGGGCTTCGGTGCAGCAGTGGCACCTGGATCCGAGGGGCGCGAGGGGATGAGGTGTCCTGCCCTGCTGTGCCCCATGCCAGCCACCCCATGCAGTCGCCGCAGTCGGCTCGGTGCTCCCCGCCGGCTGGTGGCTGCATCCCGGCTGCTCCGCGCCACGGCTGGCCGACACCGGCCCCTCCGTCGGAGAGGGCTGCGCATCTCCATCCAACCATCTCCCGTTTCCCGATCGCCAATATTTTTTCTATATGTTTAGCCTGGCTGCTCATCATCTCCCATCTCCACTGATTCATCTTGATCTTTCAGTTTAGTATGCAGTGCTCGGAAAACAAACACGTACCAGACTGACAGTGGGAATAAATATCGTGGAGATGTTGATTAGCATTTGATCCCAGCTGGGCCTCTGGAAGCTGCAGCACTGGAATGCCTTGGCAGTTTTTTAATGCTGAATAATTTGATTAGATCAGCGGCTGAGCCTGCTGCTCGTGGTGAGATAAACCCTCCCAACACTGCTGCTCCCCCCGCGCCGCGCTCGCACCGCTCACTTCCTGGCTTGCTCGCTTTCTTTTATGGGGCCTTAAATACGTCGTTTAATCAACTCTACAATTTCAATTTAGCACAGTTGTTGACTCGCATGGATGATAAGGTTCTGAAGACCCCACAGATTGCTGGCTGGTTTAACAGTGCCATTTTCCATGGCCTCCTGGCTTTTGCTGCCAAACTGCAGCCAAGCCCAGCACCAGCCCAGACTGCGAGCGCCTGCCGGAGGATCTGTTTGCTTAGCCCAAGCCGTCAATCAGCCATGCAGAGATTTCCAGTCTCTCCGCCGTGTAATTACCAAGAGGGACACGTCCCCTCCGCACGATGACATGATAGCAACCAACGGTTCATTTTCGAAAAACACAATAGTAACATCTTTTTTTTTCTGTTGTTCTTTGGAGGCGCGGGAAGCGTGGGGACACAGGGAGGGAAAACTGCAATTACCTGAGACTGCAGCGATCCTAACTAAACATTGATTTCTGAAATTTTTGCCTCCTTACCTTAAGAAAAAAGAGTGGGGCAGACTCTCACACTGTCTAAAACTCTTTTACTTCTACCGTAATTTAAATAACACTGTAGGCATTCCTTTCCAACAGAAGAATAATCAGTTCAGCGAGTAGCCAGCAAGAGTGCAGTAAACAGCCCTGACTCTTCCACCGCAGATTTTTTCCGAAAGACTCTGCTGATGGCTATTTTCAAAGCATATTTTAAATATCTTACCAGCAGAATATCATTTAAAAACAAGCAAGCTTTACCTGCATCGCTAAGACTCTGCAGTTGCATTTCCCCCCCTGCATCAAAAAAGGGAAAATCACGAATTACAATACCCAGCATTTTCTATCTGAAAAGAATAATTTTGTCTGAAAAAGCAAAACTCGGTATTTTCAGCCGCTGACCTCATCCAAGACAAATAAACAGGCAGAGACTTCTTGTGTTTACTTACACTTATTAACATTCAGCAGAGGGTGTGAGGGTGATACTCTCTGACAACCACCATTTCAAACTTTCTCCCTTTAGTTTAGTTGCTTGTGATTCGCACGCGCGACAAACAAACCGGCTGCCGCTGGGGTCGCAGCCAGCCTCGCCGCCTCCTCGCGCACATCTGGAGCGGCTTTTGGCACCCGCAGGACGGCTCTGCCATCACCGTCACCGGGGACAGGGGACACCGCACCTGGGGAGGTTTTGTCCCTTAGCGGAGGGGAAGGGCACAGCGTCCAAAGGCACAGGCACCTTTGCAAAGATAAGTAGATTTCCTCTGCTAAGGAGGAATGGGTTTAGCACAATCTCAAATAATCAGAACAAGGGGGTTGGGGTGGTGTTAACATAGACAATAATTAGATATATACAATATATAAAATGCATATAGATATTAGATATACCTACTATATTAATATAATATAGT
>VZSF01002948.1:306432-443908 GCA_013398295.1 Chionis minor
AATATAATATAATATAATGCAATGCACTGTAGTGTAGTGTAGTGTAGTATAGTATAGTATAGTATAGTATAGTATAGTATAGTATAGTATAGTGTGGTATGGTATGGTATGGTATGGTATGGTATGGTATGGTATGGTATAGTATAGTATAGTATAGTATAGTATAGTATAGTAATAGAATAAATTAGAACAAGGGGGAGTCTTTTTAAAAACTGAACAAAAGTCAGGAATATACAGAGTAAAAAGTGACCCCTGTTCTGCAGCTTTAAAAAACCCAGCCCCTCTCAAAGTGGGAAGTGCTGATTTAATTTAAAAAACGGCAGCAGCCTGACCTTTCATGTTCCCATGCAGAGCTGTTTTCCCCCGGGCAGTTGCCCAGGACAGGCTCAGGGTGATGGTCCTGCCCGCCTACGCACCCCGGGGTGCCCATGACCACCAGCGGGGAGCTCAGGGGGGTGCGTGTGCTTCCAGGACCCTCCCGACAAGGGAGGCAGCCAAATCCAAGAGGGGACACAGCAGGTGGTGGAACTGGACCCTCTCTAGTCCCACAGGCATCCGCAGGCCGGGTCCAACACACCCTCTAATTGACAAGAAACGGCTGCCCCTCCACTTACACGGCAGTGTAAAGTCCTGTCTAAATTGGGGGCAGTCCGGTCTAAACTGCTGTCACTAAAATTTACCAAACTGGGTCTTATGGCCAGTTGGCCATTAACACACAGAGAACCAGTGTGAGAATCCCAGGAGCCCAACCATCTCCATCCGTCTCTCTGTGCAGAGATGGCACCACCCTGCCAGAGCATCCCTGGTGCAGCCGACGGCTCACGCATGCAGGAGACATTGCCTAACCAAGGACATTTTTTTTCATAAGTTGAGAAGAAGAACCCATTTACGGAAGTAGTCCCTAAAGTGGGACAGACAGGGAAGTGCTGGAAAGGGCTGCCTTGAGCCTTCAGAGCGGGGAGAGCCCGGAGGAGCATGGCACCAGGCGCGCTGGGTCTGTGCTTGCATTTGGGTGCAACAGGTACGACCCCGACCCCGTTGAAACAAATGGGAGTGTAGCCACAGGCTGCAAGGAGGACAAGACAAGTCAATCAAATGAGAATGTTTGATTTATGTTGAACATTAGATACATCTCCAACTGGTAAAAGAACATGTTAAGAGCATAAAAATAGCTATAGCGGCTTGTCTCTGGGAGAGAGCAATGGCAAACACCCACTGAAGAGCATAAGAACAGAGGAAGCGAACAATGATACTTCATCAAATACTCTATTAACCTCCAGTAATTTATGGCTCAAGATCTTTCAGAGTCAGAAATAATGTCTATGCATGGATGTTTGATGGATTTTTCTGCCATTAATTTGTCCGGTAACTTTTTGAACCCATGTAAATTTTAGCTTTCACAATACTGGTGAAAAATATCTACTGTTTAACTATGCAGGTAAGACCAGCCCTCCTTACTGCTTGGCTTCAGCCTACTGCTGGTCCCCCTCCACACTCCCTGTTCTTGTATGGTGAGAAACAACCAGCAGCAGATCCTTGCTCACTGTCCCACTTTCATAGATTTCTGTTGTATTCGTCCTCAGATATCACTTTTCCAGGCTAAAAAGCCATAACCCAGGGAATCCTGCCTTTATCCTTACTCATCTCTGGGGCCCTGCTCTAGACCATTTCTTCTATCACCATTTTTGTTTCATGGAGTAGGGACAGAATAATGGAGGATTCAGTTGATATATACAGATGTCTACAGCAGCACGGTGCTCTTTCTTTGATCCCTAGTTTTCCCCTAGTAATTCCCAATATTCGGTTTGTTTTTAGGCCACTGGTGGACGTTGAGCTTGTGTTTCCATAGAGTTATTTATTGCAGCCCTCAGTTTTGACTCCTGGGTGCTGGCCATCAGTACAGAGTCCTCCATGCAAGTAAAGATGAGACTTCTAGTTCTACTCACCGCCCCCCCCCCTCCCCCGGAGTTCAAGATTTTACATTTATCTGCCTTGAATTTCATCTGCCTCTGCCCAGCCCCTCGCTCCAGTGAGATATCTCAGCGGCTTTTGCAGCTGTCCCTTCTTTTAGAAAGACAGATCACGGTGCGCTATCAGCAGACTTCGCAGTCTCACCGCTTTTCCGGATCATTTACTGTCCCCTCTTCCAGCAGTGGCTCCAGCGCAGATCCCATGAATCTCCCCTCTGAAAACCAGCAATTTATTCTGATTCCTTGTTGCTGTCCTTTAGCCGTGCCACGTGGAGTCGCTGCCTCCAACTGAGCCAGTTGCCTTCTCAAGGACTTCATTGAAGACCTTGCCCAACACCTCCCCATCACACACCTGCCAACTTCTCCTAAAGAAACCCAAAGAGCTCGTCTTGCAAAGCATGCCCTCCTCCAACGCCATACTGTCTTTTTCCCCATTTGTCCCAGTTCTCCAGCTGGTGGGTAATCCTATGTGTTGCGATCGTTTCTACCAGGATCTCTGATGTGGACACCAAAGCCATGGACAGCAGCTCACCAGTTCTTCCCTGTTACTCATCACAAAAAAATGTTGTCACATTATTTGCCTCCTAGACCTTTGGTACCAAGAGGATCTAAAATGAGAGAATATATAATATCAATATTAGATTACCTGTATCACATTAGAGCTCTTGGGTAAATACTACCTCTTCATAGTTCTTCATAACTGTTCAGATGATTTAGTTGCCTTAAAGCTCCTTACATCAATACTTCACTTTGAGACAGGTACAACGACAAACACATCGCTGCTCTGCTCGGGCAGCGTTAGCCTGATCCAAGGTACAGCTGGACCGTGGTCAAGACGTACAGAAACTGGTGGGTGGAGTATGTTATGGGCACCGCTAACTGCAAAACACTGTGGACACAGATACAGGAGTCAAGACCTCAATGCCAAAAAAGCGACATCCCCAGCAAAGAGATGCCTGACGGAGCAGGCAGGCACGGCACGGGACCCCCGGCCACTGCAGCCCCGCGGTGCCGCAGCCCGGTGCCTGGCAGGCTGAGGATCCCCGGGAGCCTGCGGAGATTCCCGTGGATGGGAGTGGTGGGTTGGCGTTGGGGTCCGACGGCGGAACTGCCGCGAAGGGCAGGTTTGTGCAGGAGGCCGGATCTTTTGTGTTTGCCTCTCTGATTACCATGTACCTTTTGCAAAAGGTGCTTTGTATGGAATTAAGAACAGGATTTGTTTCTTCAAACTTTTGCAATTTTAACATCTGCTTGTTTTGGTAAATTTGACAGGGACTCTCTTTTGTCTCTTTTATTTTATTTTATTTTTTTTTAACAGAAATTCTATGAAAAGTGTTTTAAAAAGTGCTAACTGACAAGCCTACACAGGCTGCCTCCACTCAGGGAGCACTCTGCACAGTTGTTAACTTGTTAGACAGGAGCTAGATTACAATCATAAATAAATGATTTGCTGTCTCCTTACATTCAGACATGTAGCTTTTAAAGTGTAGCTGTCATCCCTGAATCAGATTTAGTCAAATGCTGTGTAACTGCAAAATTATCCTATCCTTACCTTTTTTTATTCTCCATATAATGGACAGTTAAATTGGATTTTCAAATTTGAAGTGCATATGTTTTTCAAATCCCCACAGGGTTGCCATTTTTTCATTTCTAAAGCAACTCACTAATGTTTATCATTACCACACAGAAATATTACAATTCTTAAGGGGCACCTTATAAAATCAGTACAGGAGAAATATGCTTTATCGTCTCAAAATGAAACCAATTTCTCAGCTGATTTGCAATTTATTTACATGTTAGCATTTGATTTTCTGCTGATTTATAGCCCCACATGCCTGTGTCTTAGCTGCTTTCTAAATAAACACAATCAGGTTGGGAAAGCTAATACCAAATTACGGAGCTTTGTTCTAGCTTTACTCTATTAATAAGTTAAATCTTTTACCAATAGTGCGTAGTGTCCCTTAGCACTGAGTGCAAGGAGAAGTCATGCATGGTGTTTTATAAGGCTCGAGTTCTGCTATGCTATAAATAATCAGTAGGTGTGGAGAATCTGAGGGGAAAATAGAGATCTCAGGAAAACCACGAGTGAAAAAATGTAGTATCACAATTATTCTTTTTTTCTTTAAGCTATAAACTTTGAGATTCAGCCACATCTCATGAAAACTCTGATGCTGTGGACATTTTATTTTGCACAGCCATTTACGACCTTCCTTCCACAGCAGCTTTGCGGGAAACACGCTGCACATATGAAATCCCACTTTCGGCATGTTCTGGCTGCATGCATGCAGCCGTACGGGCAACGGATGGCCAGCGCTGACGATTGTTTCAGAATAAGTTTTTTAATGGCAGGTAAATTATTCATCGGTATGTAAAATAATACTCTCAGCCTTAACTAACGTGGTAGTGAAAATAACCTCTGGCAAACATCTCATACTTTCAAGGTTCAGTTCATTAATAAACAATATGAAAGCGAGTCGGCACAATGCATTCTGGAAGTCCAAGCAGCTCTATGGGCGATTCGGCAGGGTGGGGGGGGGCTGCGAATTCAAATATGCATTAGTCTTGGGGAAGCACACCTTTTTCGCAATGTAAGGTGCATGTGCAAATTCCATGGATAATTAATGCAACAGTTACTTCAGCAGCATCAAAAGACCCACTGTTTAATTCAACATCCTATGAGCGCAGCGTGACAGCAGCGAGGAGCACTATTCCTGGCAATGAGTGACAGAGGGCATCAAGCATTCTTCTGAAATGCTCTCGCATCTCCCTCGAACGGCACATCAGGTGTGTCTGAGCTGCATTAATTACAGGAGGTGTTGCACACTCCCACCAAACCTCGGCCGCCCGGGATGCCAGCCCGCCCTGGCACCACGCACCACAACCCCCTCACCGTCCCTTTCCGGTGAAGGATGTGCTCTACGAAACCGCAGGAACAACCAGCACTTCGGCGAGCTGCGGTGGTCACCAGCGCTGGGACATCTTGTAGGAGCTGGGGACGATCCATCCGCTGCAGGCGCCCGCAGAGAAGTTGGAGGAGCAGACCTTCAAAAGCCGGACACTAGTACCAGCCTGGGCTTGGCTCTGCTGAACCAGGTCCACCTGAGTGGCCATTCTGGTCCCTTTCTCCTGCCAGGACCGTGCGCTCTCCAGGGTTTCCAGCCTGTTGACACAGTGGCCATGTCTCAGGCACTGGAGCACAAGTGTAAAAAAACCAGAGTGCGTCATGGCTCAGTTTCTTTGGAGAAGTCACGGTGGCTTTAGCATGTTATGAACTGACTGCTTCAGTGCTGCCATTGGAAGAGCCCGTGCCGATGCCCACTCGCGCGCTGGAGCCTGCCCAGTCCCGCTCCAGGAGCTCACACCGCGTTCGTGCAATATGGGAAGGGTGAGCTGGATCTGCTGGCAAACTCCAAATCTCGCATCTTGGTAATTAAAATCCAAAGTGGCAAGAAGGGACCTAGCCAAGGGGGAGCTCAGGAAGGAGGAGCCGGGTTTGTGACCTTATCCCCATCCCTTGCCCAGGCTGTGCCGCCTGGACGCTCTCCCCTGGCAGCAAACCCAGCCGTGACAGACCCAGCAAGGCAGCAGCAAGGCCGTTTCGTGCCTGCACACATTACTGACTGCTTAATGGTGGTTTTTTGTTTTTTCCTGTTGACATTGATCATAATTGTTAGCCCATCGATTGACACACAGACTCCTTGACAGAATAACAAGGAATGCTCCGTGCCAAATTATTCACTCTCCACCGGCTCAAACGCACATCCTCCTGCAATCAAACCCCAACCGCTTCCAGCGGGTGGAAAACGGAGGTCCTGTAATTCCAAGTGGGGATGCAAAGAGCTGGGCGGCAGTGGCAGAACATCAGGTTCCTGGTGCTCCCCACAGCCTGTCAGCAACGGGTATGTGACAGCAATAATGATACCGTCAGCAGCGCCGGCCCTGCTGTCTGTGCAGTTGGAGCAGCAGGGAAATACCGGAGGAAAAATGAACTGCACTGAGTGGAAAGGGCTGAGCAACCAAACCCAACCGGGAGCAGGGCAGAAACCTCTTTTACCCTGAGAATTTGGATTTTGAAGCTCAGGGGCTGTCCTGAAAGCGTGAATTAAAAACAACATGTCTGATTTTGGGATGGTTTAAAGTCAGCGTGGCTCCTTTGAGTTCCAGGGGCCACCCCAGCCATAACACCTTGGTAGACAGGCACTGATTTGCGATGGCTTGTGGCTCTGTTCAGCTCCGAGCTCTGTGCTGGCGGTGAGCCACTGTCCTAACCCTGTCTTTGGAGCCTGGAAGGTATCACCTGGGGCTGAACATACACTGGAGAAGCATCAGAGAAAGTACACTCCTTCTCCCCCAGGAAAGTTTGCTTTGCTGAAAATCACAGCTCTTCCCAGTTATTTCTTATGAATATTCATCCGTGCCGGGGAACTCATTCAGCAGGGGAGACTGAAGAACCTGTGGGTGCTTATGCAAAAATACAGACACTTGACACTAAAGATGCTTGTTTAGCTGATGTGAAATCTCTCCAGTTTTCTTCTCCCAGTACACACACAGGCTTTGTGGGAAGAAATATATTATCCAGCAAATCATTCATCAAAGACCTAGAACGACGCACAGCACGTGTGACGGGAAAAGAAAATGGCCACCTAGATGAGGGTTTAAGGACATCCAAGAAAGACATTTGATGAGGAAAAAACTTCCTGTGAATTTGTGCTGGAATAAGGGTTAAATAGGGGACTATCTATAACATCTTGTGTCAATCAAACAGTCATCTGTGCAAATCTGTGGCACGATCTCAAAGGGAACTCTGGCATGTCAGAGGCTGGGCTGGGCACGGATTAGTCAGGAGCTAGAAAGGGCTTATAAAAACCTGACATGAAAATGCTTTGCTTTGCGTGCATTTTTATAGCATGAGACTATATACGGAGAGCTGTTATCCCACTGGCTGCTAGGCAGAAGCAGGGAAAAACAATGAAATATATTTTGGGAAAAAGAAGGGACTTCAAAGGAGACGTCCTCCCAGCGCGGGAAGAGGGTTGCTGAAGAACCTCTCCTGGCTTTTGGGGAGCTGGACAGGTGCCACTTGCAGACACTTCTGATAACGCTTGTTTTCTTTCCCTTTGTTTTGACTTAACGCCGTTTTCAGAGCTGCCTCCCCCGTCCCTCCCGCAGGACCCCGGACCCCTCGCCAGGAGCCATCCCTCCGCCCCGCTCCCTGCAGAGCTTCGCTGCTGCCTGCGGTTTCTCCAAAATTTCCTTTTAAGAAATCAGGGCAGAGAACAAGGGAAGTGGGTCCTCGATGACGTAAGTGTTACAGATCTCTGAAATAAGCTAGGCTCATTAATAGCTTTTCTAAACATTGCAGTCGCTGTCGATGATCTCTGTGGTAGTTTTTGGTGTGAGAGGGGTGAAATCCACGGGTGAATCTTGCCATTTTCAGACCCGTGATGGGCCACATGCTTGAAGACCGGATCGCTTCCCCATTCTGACCGACTCCGGAGCTTCGCCGTGATGCGGGAGATTGTTTGGAGGGATCCGTGTCAGGATATTTTAGGGAAGTCACTGCTAAACATCGCAGCGAATACAATCGCTCTGTGCACTGCACAAATCCCTTCCCTGATTGGAATTAGCATGGCAGTGCTGGAGCTTTCCGAGGGCTGCTGCGGGCGAAGATGGAGTGCCTGTTGCAGAGGCAGACAGACCCGCTCGGGTCTGCAGGGAAAGAGCCTTTCTGTGCAGCAGCATCTCCGCTGTTGTCCTAACGAGAGCCCAACCTCGGTACCTGCATCCGAGGCATCAGAAGACTCAGAGGCGAGCGCGGCGCAGGCTGCTGCCGGCACAGCGCTCACAGTGATCCTCTGCTGCCGTGGTCCGGGCTGCGAAACCCAGTGGGACCTGGATCCCGCAGGCTGTGCCGGGGCACGGGCAACCTCATCCCAGCATTGCTGGTCCGTGGGCAGAGCCTGGCTCGCAGCAGGGAACCCGCATCCCGTGGGCACCAGCGGCCGGGTCCGCTCTCTGCTCCTCCATGAGGAGCTTTGAATGCTATTTAATAGGTTGCAGCAGAACGACTCCGTTCTCATCAATCCACAAACTGCTTAATTAGTTAATAATTTACTCCAGATAAACTTGATTTGAGCTCTCTAGTTTGCAGTTTCGGCTGCCTCTCCGATACCTCCAGCCTCTCGGGAGAGCGGAGGAAGGGATGGGGATGTGCTGGGGGAATAGCTCAGGGCACACGCTCCCTGGCTAGCAGGATTCCCTCGCTCTTACGCTTTGTTTTGGAGCCGCAGACTTGTTCAGCAGAGCCAGTTTCAGTGAACCTGGCTCCTCTAAAAACATTCTCTTCAGCTGTGTTTTGTAGAAAGGGAGGAAAAAAAAAAAAACCTAAATATTTTCACTGGGATAAGCCCCCATGTTAGAGCCACGTCCCTTTCATGCTGTTGCACATGGGCTGATATTTAAGGCAGGGACTTATTGTATAACCCAGTGCCTGTGGGATTAAAAAAAAAAGAAAAAATATATAGTCTCCATGGAAATGGAGGCCATATCTTTTGAAAACTGTATCAGAGCTCTCTATCCTCTCCCCTTTATCATTGTATTTTAACCTACCAGCTGCATATTTAAGAGCAGAGCTTGCAAGATGATCTTACCCTTTTTTATTATTTTCCCTCATGTGTTAAGGGAGGGAATACTGACAGGGACAAGTGACAGCTCGCTAATTATTCCCTTACTGCCACTGCTGTTCTTGTTTTGGACGTGTTGCTCATTTTCCTCTGCTCTTCGCACTGAATAATGCATGGGTCCCTATCAGTATTCATGCAGTACCTTCGGGAACTGCCAGCCTAACTAGCTGATAACTGATTCAGTTTGTAACCGGTGCCTTTGGGAGTTGCAAGGAAAAGTAGCCAAGAACAAATTTAACACTTCTTTCTCATTGCCTTAGAACATCAAGGAGAGGTACAGGAGGACTGCGCATGAAATACATTTGTTGCCTGAAGCTGTTGGAGGTACATAACTAAAGTAAGTGCGTTTAACCCGGCGCAGCGCAGCCCGCGAGGTCAGTGGGCAATCCAGATGGGAGCACCCGGGTGGGCGAGGGCGAGGAATCAGCTCTTTGGAAGCAGTTGTTTTCAGCAGATGCCCTCCCTAGGTTTTGCAGGGAGGTGCCAGGAAGAGCCACCCCGGAGCCATCTGTACTTTGGAGTCACAAACAGTGCGAGCCTGGTGCCTGCGCTGGGGTGTGCTCCGAGTTATCAGTTGCTGTCGGGGTGGTAGGAGCACATTGGAACAGCAACCCCGCAGGGCTGGAGCCAGCCGGGAGCAGGATGGGGCGCAGCCTGGTCCCCACCCTGGAAAGTGCGAAATGACGACGCCAGGGGCTGACCCCGAGCAACACTTGTGGAGCAGAGCCTGCTCCCTTACAGCAAGGTCTGTAGCACTCCAAAGCAAGCTTCCAGAGCGCCCTCTCATCCCATCGAGCCAACGGGGATGGGTAAAAGCAATTTCGTCTCTTCCTCTGTTAAATATGTTTGCGAACGGGAAGAAACGGAGACTGAAGTTTGGCATTTTTATGTCTGCCACATGCGTTAAAGGTGAATAGTTATTCCATGTACTACGTGAAACACACATTTCCTTGCCCCACAAGTGGGGAGGACTGGGCCCACGCTGGCTCCGTGGGCAACAGGCTCTTCTCTCCTCCGCAGAAAGGATGAGAAACTGCCCTGAGCAGCTGGCTGAGTATCCTTACTCCAGCTTTTCGCTGACGTGTGTCAGATGGTGTGACCTTAACCACCCTTAATGGCATGACCTTAACCATATTCAGTTTCATTCCTCTCCGAGTGTGTATATATATATTTAAATTAGTGCCATGGAGGGAGATATGCATTGGGTTTTGGGCTGCATCAAAGTTGTCAGACGTGTCTTTTGAAGGAGCTGAAAGCAAATGGGGAGGTGACCTTGTAAGTGTCCATCATGCCTCATGCAACAGACAGAGGTTCAAGTCTGAAAATTTCAAAGGTCTTTTTGGAGCTCACACTAGGAATTATTTCACTAGTTCAAACGCAATGCACTTTGTTAAGAAAGTTTAAAAGTTCCTCTTCCAAGTAAAGACCATCCAGCTGAATGCTAGACAGTGAGTGAAGTTTTTTCACAAGGGACAATGTTCCTGAAATGCAGCCAGATTTAAGAGCAGCTTCAGCAAGATCTAACAGAAAAGCCCCAGCAGGGCTGCGTGCAGGCAGGACTGGGACATGGATGTTCCCTGCCAGCAGTCAAGCGCCAGCAGCCACAAGTGCTGCATTCAACCGGAGCCCCTCCAGACACAGGGATGAGAGCAGGAGTGTCACGGGGAGAACAGGCTAGAGGGACACAGTGACCCAACTCAGGAAGCTCTTGATTCAGACAAAGCTGTGGTGTTTTTAATTGATTCTTCTCCGCTGTTCTCATTTCAGGCTTTTCTGGTCTTCCTTGTGAGGACGTACAACTCTCTTGCTCCCAGTACCATGAGGGAGACCAGCCGGCCACATCGGAAAATCCTACACGACCTGTCCCATCAGCCCCTCCAGAGATGTGCAGAGGAGGTATTCTCTGACAGCCAACAACCTGGTTGGGGGGGAAGGGGGAGAGGAAATCAACCTCTCTCTCCTTGCGGGTTCTGCAGAAGTTGACAGCAGTTTGTATATAGAGTCGGCTAAAACCCAAGGCTAATTGGACAAAATTAGTGACATCTTTTAAAAGGTAGGAAGAGAGTTGAATAATGCTGATCTCTCTATCGTGCTGTCTATAATTACGGCAAAAAATAGGATGTCAATGAGATAATCAACTACAGAATTGAGAATCCCTTGGTAATGACTGCACTCATATTCCTTGCCCCCAGCCTGCTGGAGAAGTTTGGCTTCAGCTGGAACGTGCACATTGTTAACTTGGCAGTGTCACTCCTGCTCCTGTTTCAGTGAACAGTTTCCCCAGCCATAGTAAGCCTTGGAAAGACATTCACCAGTGTCTGTGGTGCCCCTGGGGAGCCCCTTGGAAGACAAGAAAAAAAGCCTCAAGATACTGTATGTCAGTCTATCTCTCACTATAATTATCTTTATTGATTGGGGAATCATTTACATTTCCATATCTCTGAGTTTCCTGTTAGCGCTACTGTTTAGATGTGTTCACTGATCAGATTTCAAGAGATTTCATCCCAGGCAAAAAAACCTTGTTATGTATGAACTATATGCAAATCTCGAAAGCGAGGTGATGGGGTCTTATGGCAAGAAATAACACCAGGAATCATAGCATCGGTGGAAGGAGAAAAGAGGAAGCGGCCATGTCAGCAAAGCCATTTTTCACAGCATCCCCAACTCACAGTAATGCACTGCACAGATTTCCTCCCAATATTTATTCAAAATAAAGAGGAACAGAAATTTGTGAGGACACAAAGCCACCAAACCAGAAATTCTTCTTTCCTGTAGGTTTGCGATATGTCCTGAGGGGATAGCTCTTCTTGTAGACAGGTATACAGAAATATCTGCTTAACTCAGGTTTGGAAACAGTTGCGGATGGCTCCTCAGAGAATGCTCTCCCCTAAATATTCTGCTGGCAGAAATCCTGCTTATTTTCTTCCTGGTTACCCGCTGTTCTGTCACTCCACATGTCTTCTGCTGCTTGTTCGTGGCAGAACATAACCAGCTGAGATGCCCCTTCACTTTAACGCCCCGGTGCCCCGCAGGACGCCTTCAGCCTCGGGTCACCTTTCGACAAAAGCAGCGTTTGCCCGTTTGTTGGTGGACACTGACTGGGTGCGGGCACAAAAAAGACCACAGCGGCAAAAATATCTTTTTGTGACAAAAGCTATGCAATGACACTGTCTGGAGTGAGATTTTAGGTACAACATTCTCAGGAATTTGCTGGGAATTGTTATCCCTGAGGGAATTAAAACTGCAGCTGCGCTCCCCAGTGCCTGGCTGGTAGACAGGGGAGAGGGCAAGAGCAGGAAAGGGTTTCTGCATCCCTGCCCGCTGCACCCTCCTGCCTTACACAGGTCCTTGGTCACAGCACATCAGGGACCAGATTTGGACATGTACACCGCAGACAAGGGCGCTGCTTCCCTGCATTGCCTGGGAACATCCCAGTTGCCGGGACTCGGACCAGTCTGTGCCCTGGTTCAGTGGTCAGGGTTGCACGCATCTCTGAAAACAGCCTCTAACCAGCCCCTCACACGCAGCCTGCTCAGGCTCACCCAGACTAGACACAGAATCTGTGCTCCAAAATGGATGTTTTTCACATTAAAGAGCTGCACAAACATTTTATTTCCCATTTGTGGCCTTTTTGCAAACAGCAGAGAATCCACTCTTTCCTCCAGAAGATTTGTGTCCGAGGGAGCTCCCAGGCTGACATAAAGCTGCCCATACTTTCAAGAGGCCTCTCTGGTAAGCTCTTATTTCTTGGATTCCTTCCCAAAATGAGGCAGTATCACTTATGGGAAGCGGCAAACAGGAGTGATATGAAGCATTGAGAAAACCTTCCCGTTTCAGCAGAGGCACAAGTGTCATGTCTCTACAGAAATATCAATTATATTTCCTGTACAGCTAATGAGATAGCAGTTGGCAAACATTAGCAGGTAAACAGTCAAACACAGCCTAGCACATAGTTTGGGCTTTTTGAATTAAATTTTCCCATTATTAAAGTGTCCCTGAGCGCTGCACCCTCTGGCATGCCCAGATAAAGAGCCCATAATAGTCAATGGAGTGCAGTGAAATGCATGAGGGAGCCCTTCCTCCTCCGGTTCCCGGCTAAACAAACCCACCGGCACCACGGGAACAAACACTGCCATCGGACCCGCCACTGGAGCTTTGACCATCATCCCTCAAACCCCTTTTTAGCTGCGTTTTGATTCCGACTACATCATATTCCTTCATCCAGATAAACCACCATTTTGCTGTGCCCTGGGGACAGCCAAGACCTCGGCCCCTTCCCCACGTCCCCATGTCCCCACGCCCAGTCGGGGACATGCCCCCTATCCCGCGGGGGAGATATTTTACACTGCAACTTATCTATTTGCCTTTAGCTGCAGGCTGGGAGACACTCTATATGAATATATTCAGGCTAATTTTGAGTAAGTCCGGCATTTAGATGTCTTTATCTTGCAGGGGTTACAAAGCTGTGCAATTTTTTAGCTGCATTTCATACAATCTGCAAGGGGAGCATGGTCCTCCTTGCGCCCAGCTGGTGGCTCTGGCTCGGTTATCCCATTTTCCCCCCGGGATAACAGTCCCCAGGGCACTCGCAGCACTTTTCGGCACAGGTACCTGCTCTACAAGTGGGGAAATGGAGGCACAGGCTGGCCAGTTTGACTCCTCTGGCACCACCACCCTCTCGCAAAACAGCAGTTTCTCCCCACAGCACGTTTATTTTACTTCATCAGAGCTTCTTTTTGCTCATTTTTACTGCTCTGTTCTTTCAGTGAATAAGAGAGCATATCTGATTCAGCATTATTATTAATCCCATATGTAGCTTATGAAGGGAGGAAAAAGCAGTAATTAAGCACAGTCATAAGTTAAAAGGATTGAATGTGCGTTTCTTGCTTGCCTAATATCTGGCAAGTGCCTTGTGTTTACTCAGTCATCTGCCTCTGATTCGGCTGAATTCTGAGGTTTTTCTAACATGTTGTGTGCTGCCTTTGTCCTGGCCATGGACACATAGTGGTTTCTGGGATGCCCTTTATCTTCTAGGATTTTCTGCAGTCAAAGAAATACCCACCAGAGCCAGCACCCATCCACACACGCAGGTCAGCTTGTGCTTTCCCAGGCTACTGCCACAATAAACAGATTTCAGACCCAAATCTGAAAAAACCCACAATCTTCTACACAAAAAATAAAGCTAGCAGGAAGCTTAGGAAATTGTCCTAGACTGCTGGGAAAGGGGCAGCTGGGTGGGGATGCTTGGAGTGGGGTTACTGGAGTGGGGTACAGCAGGAGAGAGACAAGTTGCTGGGCACTGAAGAGAAAATCAGAAAGGGGGCTTCCACGCTGTAAGAGGGAAGAATGAGGGTAAATACTAGGAAAAGGTTACAAAAGTCTAGCAGAGCAACAGGAATCAGCAGGAAAAAACCCCAAAGGCTGAAGGGCAGGAAGCTATAAAGACCCAGAGAGCCTGCCCGGGCAAGGAGTGCGATGGCCCTGGAGATGGTGTGGTGTAGCACCTCACGGTCCAGGAGGTGGCAGGGAATCCCCACCAGGAGCACTGCCACCTGGTTGTTGCCCGGTATCTTATTGTAGTGCTTGCAGCTGGCTTTTACAGGGGCTGGGGGAATTACTTCCTGCAATCCTGCTCCTCCCAGGTGGAAACTTAAGCAGGTGAAGCATATATAAGGGTAAGGGCATGAGCCTTTTGGGAAGTGGGTTTGGGTAAGGTTTGTGGGGATGGGCCTTGTAGCATAAGGTAAAGAGCAAGTATGGGAATTTAGTTTAGGCTTTTTCTCAAACAAGAATACATTATTTTGTTCTGTGAGATGCTGGTGTGCGATTCTTTTAGTATAGGGTGGTACACAGCTTTATCTAGAGAGTTATATTTCTACTCATTGCTCTTAGGAGCTCCATTCCTGCAGCCGTTCTGTCAGATCACTTTGGAAAGGTCCTTCTAAACTGAGAGTAAGGTAACCCTTCAGAAAACAAAACAAACAAAAAAAAAAGTGTAGTGTATTGGTAAGATGTAAGCAATAAGGAGAATATAGACTTCTACCTAGTCCTAATGCAGTGGGCTTTCAAGCCGTTCCTAGCTCAAGCTTATTCTCTCTGAAATAAGGATGAGTTATGAGCTCTCTCTGAGTTGTTTCTCTCCCTCAGGCACTGGAGGGTTTTAGAATTTCCCCTCATCAGGGTCGAGATCTGCTTCAGGGCACTTGACCAGAAGGATGTGGAATGAGGTGGAGTAAAAGCTGCGTACTTGGGGCTGCCGGGCTTCTCCTGCAGCCGGCTGGTTCTGCCGGCCGGTGCAAGAGCTGGTCTCGCACTGCAGGCGGTATTACGAGAACATACGTTCTTTATAACCCCCTTTAATATTTTAACTATTAAAAGAGCATCCTCCGAAATACAAGGTGTTTAACTCATTGTCCCATGGAGCCCTAGGGTGTACCTTCACTTGCAGGGGCCGTGCTGTGCTCTGCCAGGCACCAGCTCGGTGTCACACCGCGGTTCCTCTGGCTGCGTCTCTCCTAGCTCGGCATTCCCACCCAACCCTCCTTCCCTAGGTCTTTTTTTCTTGCTATTCCCTCCATCCAGAGGATCATTTTTCAGACAGCCCCAGTGCTTTGCCCTGCAGTCAGACTATTTAGTCTGGTTTTGGTGACCCTGTCTGACTGTTCAAGAATAAGCTCTCAGGTTTCTCTTTTTCTCTGCAATCACTAGGCTTTTTTTTTTTTTTTTTTTTTTAAGCAAATACATACCTTTGAGCCTTAGCCTTTCAGAAGGACTTAAGGTGGTCCCATTCTCCTTCCTCTGTGCGAAGAGAAATGCTCGGAATAGCAGTGGGATTTGCATTCCTTCGCAATTGTGCTGTGGGAGTGCAGGGTTACCTTCCCTTATTAGTCACTGTGGAGTGGCCGTTCAGAGCTAATATTTACCAAAAAAATCTAAAAAGCGAGGAATACCCACGTTCTGCTATACAGGCAGCACATCTCTCCGAGCACTGAAGCAGCGACACCGCTAGGGTTTTCTTTGGAGAAGTGACGATATAATTTTTGGTTTGACTAATACGTGCTGAAAAAGCTCATTGTGCTTTCAATGTTAATTCTAAAAGCTCTTAAAAATTCCCATAAGCTCTTTTCTTTGTGCTGCTCAGCCATTGTCCATAGCCCCTAGCAAGAGTTCACATTGTGCCTCCGCATTGTGTGCACCGTGTGGAGTCAGCAGAACCGGCTCCTGCTCAGGATGGATGGCTGCGACTGCTCACCAGTTAATTTTGGTTTAATTACTATACACAAGTCGAAGTAGCTAATCGCTCATCGTGGGCTTCACGTTTTAGATGGTGTTACTCTGGCTTCTAAAATACGACAGTCACTGAATGTACAGAATGCCTTTTTTTTCTTCAAAATGGGCCTCTCTAAAAGGGTTAAAAGTGTGAAATATCGTTCTTCGTAAACAACAAGCAAAGAATATATTTTAAAAATACAATGTAAGGGACTGATGCCGTATCATATAAAATTTCTGGTGCTTCGCGCTCTGAGCGGTGAAAGTGCTGACTGTGACAAGCCAGGGGAGGCCTTTGCATCGATCAGAAAATAAAAGTTAAGCAGCGCCTGGTGCTCGGCCGGGATAGCTGGATTCATCCCGATTTATTGGGCCTACCGCAAAGCACAATAACTGCTGGATGTGGATCGTTCAGCTGCCGCGTGCTAATGAAGTCTGCATTAATTAGCCACTGTGGATTGATTTTCATGATTTGTCTGTCTGGGCCCCTCCAATGAGTCTGGAGGAACTTGGTGCTTGACCTTCGCCGCGTTCAGTGAGAGAGGGGAGACGCCTCGCTCCCCAGGCTTTGGGGGAAAAACCTACATTTCTGGGGTTTGTCCTGGCTCCAGGTGCCTTCCCGGGGGGCTGCCCCAAACCCGGGGCTCTGCTCTCCCTCCCAGCTTTCCATGGCAGTATTGAAGTTGGGGGGGGATATTTTTATTTCAATGATTCTTGCTGCAGCGGAGGGAAAACGCAGTGACTTCCCAGCCCTGCTGGATGGGACTGAACACCCATGGCAATCCCGGACTGTTTTTGCAGGGGACGTTAGTGGGGGAAAAACAGCAGGAAATTGATTTTAAAAGGCATTTGGAGGGGTCTCTACACCCCCTTCCACCCCACCGCCCAGAAGCTTTTCAAGTGGAACAGCCTGCAGCTATTACAATAAACACCTCAGCCGCAACCTGTCTCTCATTTGCATATTAGCAGCCTTAATTTTGATGAAATATGCAAATGTATGCAAAATGAAATTCATCTCATAATGACACAAGGCGATTAAACAATTTTTATGCTTAAATATTCTGTTTAATGAAATCAAACAGACCCATGCGTGTGACAAATTTGCCTCAGCATGGAGAAATTAGTGGATATCAAAAAACTAACACAGAATCCCAAACACGGGACGTACTGCGCTGGGCATTGAAATCGCCTCTTCAGCGTGAAAATAATCAGTGTTTCTGATAACTAAATGAACTGGAAATTATATTACAGAGAACTGCTAAAATAAGTTAGTGGCAAGGTACTTTGTTTCCTGCTCTCCAAGGAAATCCCGTTCTCCGGCCATCTTTTATTTATGTTCCAGATGTTAAATTGAGTAAACACGCTCGCAGGTTCTTTTCGGGTGTTTTGGTGTTTTAAATAAAAAGATGATCGCACAGCCTCGCTCAGCTGCAAGCAAAGCATCCTTGGTGGATCTGTCACCGCTGGACGCATCCTGTGCTGGTGGTGCTGGTCGGGGCCATCCCTACCAACACGGCAGGGTGCTGGCAGCGCTCCTGCTCCGCAGTCCCAATCCCGGTGCCAGCCAGCGCGAGCTGCTGTTCACTATAACAACGCTCCCAGTTGCCAGTGCTGCATACATTTGTTTTATTAGATGCAGGAGTCTTAGAGCGGGGCGCCTGGACATACATCCCCCTACACTTCAGCACGTTGCTTAAATCGCGCAGCAGGCTCGTTAAATGTTTCCTTCGCCTTTCTCGGCAACCTGGTGATCTTGGCCAGCCTCGCCTCCCACGCGCGAGCGAGCATCCCTCCCCGCGGCGGCGGGGGCTGAGGCTGCTGAATCCCGGGCAGAGCGCTGGCGGATGCGCTGGGGCAGCAGGGAGCTCAGAACCCCTGCATGGACCTGGCTTTGGTCCTCAGGTCACCCGTGGCAGAGCGCTGGGACAAACGGGAGCGTGGGCAGGCTCTGCGGGGCTCGTGGCATCCATGGGGAATTGCAGCAGCGGTGGAGCACGGTGGAGGAGTGTTGCTGGTGGCGTCTTGGGCTGCTCTGGCCATGAGAAATTGGTCCTGGGATGGTGCCGTCCTCCTGTCCTGGTAGGGAGGGAAGGACTCGCGGGGGTCCCCACTGAGCCCTCTGTCCCCCTGGGTGCAGGGACACCTGGCTCCCGTGCTGAGAACGGGAAGAGGATTTTCTTTGCTTAGGCAGATGTTGTGGAAAGGGTTTGTTTTCATCAACGTCAATTGCATTTGATTTTCCTCTTCTCATTCCACAACCAAAGCTTTCTTGAAGCTTCCCGGGCACAGTCCCCTGGCCAGGGCTGGGGGGTCCCTGCTCCAGCACCACTCCTGTGCCGGCACCTCCTGCGCCCGCAGTGACGGGGCTGTGGTGTCCCCAGGGTTGCTCCGCAGGCAGGGCTGGGCACTCCTGGGTTTACAACCTTGGAAAGCCCCTGGGTTGGGTACGGGGAAGAGGGGACAAGTGCATGAGACCATTATCTCCCAGCATTTCATTTCAGTTTTGCTCTCCATCCATCAAGTCTGTGAATTTCTAAGGCACATAGAAGGTGACAGTGATGTTAGCCATGGGGAAGTAACCTACTTTTTGAGAAGAAGAAACCAGTTAGGAATTATTTCCAGTTTGGTGGCTGGTTCCTCCTCCTCTCCCCAGTGAAGTGCTCTCTGCTCTCCGCTGAAACCAGCCCTTCCTCCTGCAGAGGTTGGAAACCCCTGGTGCAGGAAACACAATCCCTGTGCTCCAGCCTGGACCAGCAAGACTTGTTCTTGCTGCCGCGCTGGAAGGAAGGACTGCAGTGACCCTCAGTCATAATGCTGAGCCTGTTACCGTTAATGGTTTGTCCAGATGTCATTACTTTCCCCTCTCAATTCAGATATGATAAAAATGAGGTAATTTAATATTAGTCCTATGCATACTTGTGTTTTATTTTCCTGTGGACTATTTTTATTACAAATAAGTTTTCAAAGGTACTCGCTGTTGATGGGTTTCCCATGTTCCAATTAACTTTGTTGTGATGAATAATAGGTCAATTCACAAGTGGCCTCATTGTTTTCTAGACCCAGAGGTGCTGAGGATCTGCTAGGTCACCTGGTGAGATTGCATTCCA
This sequence comes from Chionis minor, assembly GCA_013398295.1. Taxonomy (NCBI): domain Eukaryota; kingdom Metazoa; phylum Chordata; class Aves; order Charadriiformes; family Chionidae; genus Chionis; species Chionis minor. The sequence continues at coordinate 325,462 of VZSF01002948.1, forward strand.
GGATGTATTTCCCAATACTTAGTCTACCTTCTTGGTTGTGTTTTTGGTTTTTTTTCAGCACACAAAATTAAAGTTTCTACTGCTTCCCTTGGGTGTCTCATACATCTTTCTGCCAGGAGAAAAAAAAACTGGGAATCTTAATCTGTGCTTGGGTCCAACTCTTTCTACCTCCCATTGAATACTGGCCCAGGAGGGAGCCTGCAAACTGCTTTCCCCCTCCTCCTGCCCTTGCTCGGAGGAGCTGGGAGACAGCACCAAGCCTTGTGGTTGATTTGGTGCCTGGTGGCTCTTGCTTTCCTCCAAGAGCCCCTTCCTGCCATGGAGGAGTCCCAGCCGACGCACAGCACCCAGCTTTGCTCCAGCCACTGATAGAGACTGGCACGTTTCCATGGACTGAAACGATAGCAGGGTTGGAAACAATCTTTGCTTTCATCCGTCATTGCAGACTCATCCCAAATTTTCTGTCTGGAATCTTTTTTGCCTCTCCCACCAGAACAGCATCCAGATTTTCCTGTTTCCTCCCTCTCACTCCCTCGTGTCTCGGCTGTTTCGGCTGCACTGTGTCCCAGCCGCGTTTCTCTTGGTTGTATTCTGCATTTTCCTAATTCTTCTGAGCCCTGTGTCTTTTGCTGTCGGTGGTATTTGCAACTGATCCCAGCTGAGTCTCATCTGCAGACTTTATTGATAGTGTGTTTATTCTCTCTTTCAGAGTGTAAATGGTGCTTATAAGCAACTCCAGTCCCAGTGCCTGCCAGCGCCGCACCCACCCCATTCCCTGCCATGATGCTCATCCCGCCACTCCAGTTCGGCTCCTGTGGAGCCCGTGCAGGGCAGAAGGAGCAGCCCGACTGCCTTCTGCTCCCAAAATGTCCAGGTGAGCAGTGCTGGTGCTGCGGGGCAGCTCTGGAGCCATTACCCACCCACCCAAGGCTTCATGCATCTGGAAATACCATTGCTGCCTCCTGATTCACAGCCTTGTTTTTTAACTACTGCTCTGTCCTTCTGGCCTCACACTCCCCTGCACAGCGTGTCCCTGACTTCCCCTCCTCTCCTTCTGGGCTGTCATGGTGTAATTGATGATTTTAGGGAGTAGTTGACTCAAGCTGCCTGGTTTTGCTCTGAAAGTTCATTCCCGCAGCCTGGACCCGAGAGGCCAAGCTGGGATGGCTCCAGCTCCACTCGGTGTTGTGGAAATGCCCCGAAAGTGAAGTTTGTCCCAACAGACCAAGGGCATCCCAGGGAGCACGCCATGCCACCCCATGCCATGTTGTGCCACACTGCCAGGCGCAGCCATGCTGTGCAGAGCAAGTCTCCCCAGTCCCTCAGCCCAGTTAAATGCATTTCACTTGTGCATTGCTGCACAAGCATTTTCGGCACCTTCCTTCTCCCGGGGGAGATGCCGGAGAGCGGGGCTCTGGGCGAGCCCCTGCCATTCCCGGTGAGGACGCGGGCGCGCTCCGTGCCTTTGCGCCGGACCAAGCTCCCTTCCCCTGCGCCAAAAATTACACAGCGCTGAGAGCCACGAGCTGCAGCACTGAAACGCGGACCCCTGCCAGGCCTCATAGCACAGCCATGATGTAAGAGCAGAAAGTCAGCAAAATCCCCCACCGCTCCCACACGGGAGAGTTAACCCTTGCGGTGAGGGAAGTCATGGGGTGCTGGTCCCTGCCCCACAATTTGGGCTCCCAGCCCCTTGCACCCACCCTCCTCTGCCGGCACCCTGGGCACCTGCGGGGCATCTCCTCCCTGCGGGATCACCCCCGGCCACTGTTGTCCACACTGACAAAATCAGCGGCTGCTTTTCCACGCCGAGCGCTGGGCTGCACCAACTCCCTGCTCCGTGCCCCAGCGGTGGTGGGGGGTCTGTGCCGGCGGTGCCAGGTGGGCATTCCCAGGTTTCCCACAGCACCCGTGTCCTCTGGTCCCCGCACTCCTCGTCGGGTGCCACGACCGGTGTCCCAGCCTCACGCTCTGCCTGTCCTCTGCATTTAAATCATTCCTAAGGCAACAGGTTACGGGCTGAGAAGTCCTTAAATTATCTGAGAGAGTTTATGAACTTTCACAGCATAAAATGAATGTGACATTTCCTCACCATAATAAATGTTCATCAGAAATGACTTGATCCAAACAACCTTGTGCTACAAAGCCATCGGGCCATGAAAAACCTTTGACAAAACAATCTCCTTTAAACGTGGCTTTGCTGGAATTAGGGCTGATTACGATCAGATGGCTTAGTATTTTGACCTTGTTATATTCCCATTATTTTGACAATTCACTGAATATTTGCAATATTTCACTCTGGATGAGTATTCTCACAAAGTGAGGTGCGTACAACTGCTGTATTCATTTTTTTCTGTATGGATTTAGCTTGATCAAGAAGAGCTGGTGTGGCATACGCTTTCCCTGCTGCACTCCCTAAGTAGGCCATTTTGGACTAATAAAAAAAGATGCAGAAAGGTGTTCTTCACCCAGAGACCCATCTAGCAAAAACAAACCCCATTTTTTTAAGTGGTGAGGGGTCACACTGTGCCGAGCTCAGCTGGTGTTGGGAGCTGCAACAGCTCAATCGCAGCACCCGCAAACTGGGCTTGCAGATGGTTGGGGAGCACTGGGGGGCACTGGGCAGCAACCCTGGCCCTGTCCACATGTGGTTCCTGCACAGAGGGTTTTTTTTTTTCCAGGGACCAGACAAGGAACGCCTAAATAAATAGGCAAAGTGGATGCAATTCCAAGCTCATATCATGTTACAGTAATCAGAGGATAAAATTGTTTTTCTCTGTGACCTTGTTACAACCATTTGCGAAGTCTGTGGAGAAAACTGCATGTCTGTATCAATCCTCCCCTTAGAAAACATTCCTGTTCCTCGCTCTGAAGTCAATTAAAAAGGAGCTGTAGATGGGGAAGGGGATGAGGGAACGCGTGGCGCTGCAGGGACTCTCTGAGAAGGTTGGTTGGGTTTGGGATGAGCTCTGCGGGGGACTCCCATCCCAGGATGGACCCGGCCATGCCGGTGCTGCACGGCAGGAAACACATGGATGGGTGGGGCCTGATAGCGCTTGTTAATTGATTTGCTTTTGATAATGTGAGCCTGAGTTTATTGTAAAAACTCCTGGCGCAATTGGAGGGCTGCCTGTTATTATCAGTCTAAATAAATACGGGTTAGCAACAAATTTGAAACATCTGCTTGGGATGAAACTGTCTCTGTTAAGGCTTTCCCAGTAAAGCGCCTTGTAGGAGCGAGCGAGACGGTGTGGGAGCCCCAGCGCTGAGGAATGCGTGCGGGAGGCCGGCTCTCCGGGGCTTCAGCCGCCATTGAATGTGTCTGACCAGCCGTGCTGGGGCTCTCGCCTCCGTGGGATCTCCAGTGCTCCCGGGAATGCTGCTGGGTGGCACAGCCACCGCCACCGCTGCACCAGGACAAAGCCCGACCCGAGCGGGGCTGGGCTGGGGGTCCCACAGCCCCTTCCTCAGGCACAGCAGCGCTGGGAATGGTGTGGTGCCGACTGCTGGACTCAAGTGCCAGTGGAGCCGCCGGTGGCTGTGAGGCTGGAGGCGCTCAGCGCCCTGGGATGCTAAAGGAGAAATTGTAGCTGGAGTGGCTCAGGCTTTAAAGGCATTCCTAGACTCCTCCTGCACAAAGACCCCTCGTACCAAAGAGCTGAAATCCGAGGGAAAAGCTGCTGCAGAGAGCAGCGAGGAGTGGGGTCCAGCTGCTGAGGAGGGTGACAGCGCTGGCGGGTGCTCCTGGAGCTCCCTGGGGCTCCCCAGCACCCAGGGAACGGGGGACTGAGCTCAGCTGCCCTTGGAGATAAGATAAATGCGGGGGGAGGGAGGGAGGGCTTTCTCACAGGAACCTTGTGGGAAAAGCAAAACCTCATGTCCTGGTTCACTAACCGCCCGCCTAATGATATCCCCGAGGGAGCCGGTCAGGCGTCATAAAACCAGGCAATTTGCCCCGGAAATAGGTGAAGAGATGTAAATGCGCTGAAGGGATGTAAATGTGCCACCCCGCAGGAGCAGGAGCCGGCGTCCTGCCAGGCAGCTGGTGTGGTGTGGGGGCAGGTACCCCACAGCACCGGGGATGGGGGTCATTACGGGGGAACTGGCCCACCATGAGGATGTATGGGGATTCAGGGTGCGGGCTGCCTCGCGCCCCGTCCTCACACGTGGCACAGCAAGGCACCCCGTGTGCCCGTGCCGGTGCCGTGGCTGCGGGGTCCTGGGCACACCGGTGTTTGCAGTGTGCCCTTGAGACCCCAGAGGGGGGCACGGTGCTGCGACCCCTGATGGGAGCACTTGGGGTGGCCAGCACATCTCTTTCCATGGTCCCGCGTTGGGGATGCCGTCCATGTGCTGGGACAGCCAGAGCTAGGCGGGGGAGCCTGGAAATTCATCTCAGGTGAGCACCCAAATTCAGCGGCATATTCGACGCTTGTTGAACATGAACGAGGCTGGAAATCGTAGTACATGTCAGCCTCAGCACAGCGCTGAGTGGGGCCTCGGGGCTGCTGATGCAACAAACAGTTTTATTTATTTTTGGATGCATGGGATGCTTGGTACTGAATAAATAATAATGCCTGTATCGGTGGAGGCAGCGTGGTGCATAGGCTGTGAGCGCACGCTCGGGGCACACTGTAAATTAAGCACTGGAGGATGTCGTGGAGACGAGATCCGCGTTAACCTCATGCACTAGGAATTCCAGAAAGCCACCTTGGCCACCCTTATCCTTCCTCCCTCTGTGTCTGAGACAGGCCAGACCCCGTCAGCTGGTCATCTGCCTGGATCCTCCTAAATCAGTGCTCTGCTCTCGCTTTTTCCTGAGCACAATCCTATCTCCTCTCTGTTGGACAGCGGCCAAACGCAATCACTTCTCTGAAAGACTCGCTAAATATGTTCAGCAAAAGAATTTAATTAGCCTCTTTCTCTTCCACATGAAGCTTTTTAAGAAAAAAAAGGGTCGAGAAAAGGAAAAGAAAAAAGCTCCCTGTCTTCCAAGTCCATCTTCTCAGCTCATTGTTGTAGCCTTGCTGCTCTATTTGGGATTTGAGTGTATCTCTGGCTCGGAAAGCCGAGCCCAGGGGGGCAGAGCAGTCCTGACTGTGCACCCTGCTCTCCCCAGGCATTTCAGTGTCAGGAGCCGTCCCGCCAGAGGAGTCGATTTACGGGGACTTGGGAGTTTACAGGATTGTTTGGTTGGGATTTTTGTTTTCGCTCTGAACTCCTGTGAGAGATGAATCACAGCTACATAAGTTTGGCTGAGCGTGCGGGGGGGGGTTTTGCTGAAACACAGGAATGCCAGGGCACACGGGGACTGGCACATGTCCCTCGTCAGAAGAGCGCTCCTAACGAATACCATGTCTCCTTGCGTGGAAACTTCTCCGCATTGGCGGCCGCGGACATCCCGCTCTTCCACCGTGCAAAGGGTGGAAAAGACCATCTCCACCAGAGGCTGCTCTGGGCTGGGGCTGCAGGCAGGGGCAAGGCAGAGAGCTGCAGCGTGCACGCTGCCCACGCTGCTGCTTGGCAAACCATTCCCCTCGCGCTGGGATGCACTGGAAACTCCTGGGAAAGGGGGGGAGGGGGCAGGGCTGAGGATCGGAGTGTTTCCCTGGTGTGGGGGGCAGGCAGGGGAGCCGGGGGGGGGGGGGGCTGGCATCTCATCCTGGTAAAACATGCTGGATGGGGACTCGGCGGCGCTGACACTGCCATCGGGGTTTGCAGTGATGGCTAGACCTGGATAAACCGTGCTTGTTTCCACTGTGTTGCCAAAAAACTTGCCTGAAAATCCTTCCTCTGCATCTGCAAGAGCTGATGAGAACATTACCCTTGCGGTTATTGCCAGTTATTTTCATGGCAGCACCTGAGTCAGGCCCAGGACCGCCCAGGGCAGGACCTGCATGGTCCATGGGGATCAGATCCGTGCAGATGGAGCCCAGGAGCCCTCAGATCCGCTGGCGGGGCTGGCCGAGGTGCCTGCTGTCAGGCTAATGAGTTGGGAACCAATTTGTTATGAAATTTATGAAAAGTTATGTAACTGCGAGGAACCAAAAGACAGACTCTCTTAAAATGATATCCTTGTTAATAATCTCCTTCATCCATCACTGCTGCTCAAGGATCCTCTTGCTTTTATGCAGAACATAAATTATTGGGGGCGGGGGGAGGAGCTCTCAAGGCGATGGGAATTATAAACAGCTGGTTGACCACAAATTACACCTCCTGCATCATCAGCGAAGCCACGTGAGAGCAGGGACTGCCCTCCACGAGCACATTCGCCGGGGCTGGGGGCTGCGGGGCAAGGGCAGTCTCAGGGCTTTCAGGAGAGCCGCCCCCAGGACACTCCCTGGCTGGTACCATCCATTGGCCTCAGAACCTGCCCACGGCGTGGCTGTCGTGTAGATGTGGCCGTGACACCTGTGTCTGGCGTGGAGCAGCTTTGGAAAAGTTTGGGTTCCCACGAGCGGCTCAAAGGGCAGCCAGGCTGAGGTCTGTGCCAGCGGCTCCCGTGCCTTCAGGAGCCCTGGAAGCTCAGCCCTGTTTTCAGCATCTATAACCAGGGCATGACATCCTAGCTCCGATGACGCAGAATCCGTATTTTTATTGTACCTACCCCGTGCCCGCGTTGCCCATGCAGACAGCAGTGCCGGGACCCCCTGCACAGCAGACGCCCGTCCTCCTCCTGCCGAGCGTTTCCCAACTCCCGGCTTCAAATCCCACTTGACATGTTGAGACCATCAGAGCCTGGATGCCAAACTCCCCGCCCCGAGAGGCCTGATTTTTACAGGGAGAGCATTCAGTGTTTTCTGAACCCCCTTTTTGGTTTCCCGGGTATTTACCCAGAATCACTCCTCACTTGTGCAAATCTTGGCCATGACTTTTATTTCACAGCATCTGTGCAATGCGGCCAAAGCTAATGCTGATGTTGGCTTTCGTGCGAAGCTAAGGGTTAAGGGGAAAAGGATCAAACCACAGAATATATAGTGAATGCAGCTTTTCTTGTTCATGCTGCATTGTGATATATTTAAACTTTCATTTAGCATAAATACTGTAGGTCAAACACCAGACAGATTCACCAATTATATTTTCCCCTATTAGATGAAATATGTTTCTAATTTGGCTATAGTTTTGTTTTATTAGACCTGTGGCAGCAAGGGTGACCCTGTTTCAAAATAACCTTTTCAGATCATTTAGCCCTAGTCTTTTGCAAATAGAGTTTGATAAAGCAAAAATGTGCCAGTCTATTTTTTAAGTGAGGGTTATGTGAACCCAATTCCTTCCCTGAGTCAAGCAGGGGCCCCACTGGAGCTTCGGAGCCCTTAGAAAAGCATTATGTTACAGCCGCCTATCTGCCCAGCGGAGCGAGCGCTGCAGACCCGATGTGCATAGCTCAGAACTAAAATATTGTTTATTTTGCATAGCGGATTTGGGCCAAAGGATTTTTCTCTCTTTAAAATGTAATAAAATATAGTATTAGCATTTCCTGGATTTAAACGCTTTCAAGCCTGACGGCCTTTGAACGCCGGTTGAAAGGACCGTGCAGTGTGACTCACTGGCCCCAGCTACAGATCTCTGTTTTTTCTTAAAAGTGAGGAAGAAACCTTGCCTCTGAACCAGGGAGCACGCATCCATCAGGTATCTTCCCAGATCAGCTTTGGCTTTTTGTATGTGGTGAAAAACAGATAGATTAGTTATTTTTACTTTATGCAATTCCATTTTTCTCCTGGCTTATCTGATCCGTTTGTGTTACCAAGGGCTTTATTTCCTTCGGGCTCCGAGGCTCGGAAGCTCAAAGCTTCTCGGAGCCTGCAGCCCTTTTCAACCTCCGCACCAGATATCCATCAGCTCTGATGGCTGCGTGCTATCGCTGCCGTTATCACGCCTGCTTACAAATCCGTGGAGGAGTTTAACAACGCAGTCGCGTGCGTCTGCAGAAGTTTTCTCGGCACCCGGGGTCTTCGCCCCAGCTCTGTCCTTCCGTGGAGCCCAGGTGCCGTGGGTGGCTCTGGATGCACGGGTGCCTTGGCTCTCCAGCCAAGTGCAGAATGAGCTCCTCAACCGGAGAGGATTTCTCCTTAAATAGAAGTTTCTTAAACTGTCCTCCCGACCTCTTTCGCCTGCAAAAAGTGCATATTTAAGTAACTTCTCCCTTTCCCTCACTCCTTCAGTCGTATTTCCTGTATTCACACTGATAAAAGTCCTGGCTCATCAGCCGATGGCAAGGGAGCAATCCCAGAAATAAATCCACAGGGAAGCCACAGGGAAGGGCTGTCCCACTCCGGACTGCAGGTTCTCCTGTCACCCTGCCCTGGGGCTGCGCCGGAGCCTGTCCCTGGGGACGTGGGGACCCTGACAGCCACAGCCTCATGGGGGCTCCCAGCAGCTTTGCTTCCTCGTAACTTCCGCTGCTGCTCATTTGGCTTCCAGTGCGTGATTACAGTCTGAAAAATAATCATGAACAGCCACAAATGTGGCACTGGTGCGTCCTCCTTCTGCCGGGTTGGTTTATGCGGCCACGTCGCTGCATGCATCGACGCCGCCGAGGGCAAGAGCTTCCCGTTGCAAAACAGCAGGAATGATGTCATCGCTGTTGCCTTCATCATCGTGAGGCACTGTAATTCAAAAATTTCATTTTGAAATTAAAACCAGTTAGAAACCAGGATGCAGAAAATTATTTATAAAACAATACTTTGAATTGAGAAAGTTGTGCCTAAGTTTCCCAAAATTTTATATTCTTAGCAAATATTGCTTTTTACTGGTTAAATATTTGATGAAGCACAATGACAAAGCCCAAATGAAAAGTCTCAGCAGCAGCAAAACGAAATCCATGTAAAAACGTACTTGAAATCAATATATTCCTGTGAAACCTTCTCATGCCACTGAAACTATAGTTTCCGATGGAAACGTTCCATCAGAAAATTTCCTACTAATGCTACGCCAAGCCTGGAACCCCAGAGCTATACCATTTCAGGCACCGTTCAAAGCTATTTTTGTTAAGTCTTTAAAACCTTTTAAGTCTTTATTGAGAGAAAATCCCTCTCTGCGCTGTCACTGAATTTAATGGGCATCATCTCTCAGGTATGGGAGGATGCTCCTCTCCCCTCCTCTCTATCTGGATAAAACATGCTGCAGGTTCCCCTCCCCAGGGGGATTTCACCACACCACCCAGTGCCCCAGCACCCCTCTTTGCTGCCTTACCAGTTCACATCCTGCCTTCACCTCCTCATCGTGCTTTTCTTTCTCCCCAGGCATCCTCACTGCCTGCCAAGCGATAGCAACGGGGAAAAGCTTTTTATCATAGAATCAACAGAATGGTTTAGGTTGGAAGGGACCTTAAAATCATCTAGTTCCAGCCCCCCTGCCCTGGGCAAGGACACCTCCCACTAGACCAGTAGGAGCTGTCCTTTTCCTCCGCTTCAGTGTTTAAAAGAGGGGTTTGCTCTCCCCCCAAAGCCGAACGCCCCCTCCCCAATCCCAGTATGGTGTGTGCTCCCAGGCGGATGCTGCCAGCTGCCCGCCAGCCCCCGGCAGAGCCGACATGCTGACAGGACCCTACAGTTTGTCCCATAACCCCGAGAGTTTCCACTTGCTCTGGGGGCTGCTGCCAGCGCCGAAGACCTCTTAGACCTGGGCCAAGCGCTTGCACCACAGGGAGAAGGTGGAATCTGATCTTAAGCAAAACAGAAACCTCGCCAAGAGTTTCAACTGAAAAACCGAAGCTGGAAGGAGCAAAATTTCCACCATCTCAGCCCAGCTGGACAGCCCGGGTCTGGATGTGGCCGGAGCCCCGAGCCTGGGGTGGGCGGTAGAGTTGTCCATCGCTTTCTCTCCTACCTGCAACTCTGCTCTGAGCCCAGGCTGGAGAGGAGCAGCTGGAAATTCCCTGGGAAAGGGAAGTGAAGGAAACTCTTCAGCAATGTGCTGTGTGGTCATTCGTTGTCATTTTTCTTTTTTTTTTTTCCCCTTCCCCCCCTGTCCCCTCCTATATTTTCACCCAGGTGCTTTGTCCTGTTGTATTAAAGGGTCATTCTGGGTCACAGAACTTGCATGCTGACACACAGGTGAGTGGAGAAAGTGAATATATTTCTAGGTAGAACCCTATCTTGGGAATATTGCCTCTGGGAGGCCAAACCCTGGTCCAGCACAACACGTATGCTGAAAATTAACTACGGACTTGAATTCTGTCCTGTGCAAAAGGATGGATTTTCAAACTGAGGATGCAGAAAATAACAGCACAGAGCGAAGCAGGTGCAGATCACCAGAACGCTCTCCAGCTTTTCAACACTGATCATAGAAACTTCAGTATCCCAAAAACTAAAAGGGGATAAAATGTTCCCAAATGGTGAAATCTCTAAATAAGAAAAAGGAACATGTGTTTTTAAAAGAATCCTTTGGTCTGAACGCTGGAAGTTACAGGCAGCCATAAATTTTATTTACAGTCCTGTTAAAGCGTATTCTGTTTACAATGTCTGATAACTGTCCTGGGGACTGACTGGAGATACCAGGACTGAAAAAAACCTGTTTTCTTTTATTCAGAAGAATGGGGAGGAGCAGCATGATGTTCTCACAACAGCCTCACATTTGCAAGAGCTGCGTGTCTGCTGCCTGCTTCAGCTTCTCCAGAGAGTGCAAGTTCTTCAAGTAGCTTTTATATGACAAGGTTTCCTATAAAAGTAATACTTCACATATGAGATAGGATATTAATCTTTTCCGGGTAACATCCCTGAACACGCTGGTGTCCCTTACCAGATAGGGGTGGATTTTGCGGAAATAAAACAATAGGGATTGGACTCCTTCCATTTGTTATTTGTAAATGAACTATTTCTATGGCTGAAAGACACACGGTGAGCAATACTCTGTGTGCCTCTGCCCTGTCCTGGGCTGTCACTGGGCATTTTCCCAGCGTTAGCGATGGGAATGGCCAGGCAGCAACACGCTCGTGGCTGCAGTGCAGGTGTGAGCAGCGTTGTCCAGGGACACCCCGGTCACCTGGGGACCAACAGGGCGAAAGGTCTTTTGGGTTTGTTTTCCTCCTTTGAGAAGCCTAAGGTGTTGCTCACCGAGCAGTGGGGTTTCTCTGTATCGCTGACGTTAATGAAATGTGGTTAGATACGAATTCTGGTTTAACTTCCAGAAATAATAGGATGTGGCTTTTCCCTAATATTTGGAAACTTGCCCATGCAACTATATACATTGTGTTTTCCTATCCAGTACTGTGGTCAACTCAGAGATTTCTAGGTATTTTGTTTGAAATATTTTAATTTCAGCATTTCCGAAGTATTTTTTTTTTTCTGTGGTTCATTGCTTAAGAAACAGGGCTATTTAAAGTATGATTAACGTAAACGAGAAGGCTGGGATTTACCACTCACTCGCTGGCTGTACGTGCTCCGCCAGGGCAGTGTGAGGTTCCCAGCACTGCTCCGGGACTGGGATCGGGGCCGGGAGAGGAGCCAGCCTTATCCATTGCTGGCCCAAAGCTTAACGGCAGTGCACATGGATAACCCAGCTGCGATGTGCTGAGCGCTCAGCTGGCCTCGGGGGAACGCGGCGGTGAAACCAGAGCACGGCGAGGGCTGGTAACTCCCTGCATCCCATGGGAAACCCTGGACAGGGTTTCCAGACCCGAAGCAGTTAATGTGACACAGAATCCAGCAACACCCCTTGGGCGATAAAAGGGACACTAACTGCAGACTTTATTATTCATATGCTGTGACTGACACATTTATTGGTGGATTAACTCCTGCATTTGCAAAGGGCAGGTAAGGTTCATCTGAGGGAAACCAAAGTGCCATCGGTTGCTCCGATGCCCCCTGCAGCCCCCCAGCACATCAGGCAGGAGGTGATGGGGAGTGTGCCAGGGCACGGCACGGCACGGAATGGCTGGCATGGGGCCGGGGCATGGCTCAGGGCACCCTGGGCTCAGCAGGGCTGTCCCAGCCCCTCGGCTGGCTTCGTTGTGTCCCTGTGCAGGCACAGTCAGGCCCCCGAATGTACCCAGGGAAGTATAACCAGCCCAGGCTTCAAATGGATGGCAAGTGCTTTGATGGCACAGGATGGCTCCCTCCTCCTGAGGACCAGGGTCGGAGCTGGACTGGGGAAAGGTGGATCATTTCATTCTGCTGGAAGGGTCCAGAAATCAACCCCGTGTCCCTGATCCTGTCCTGGCTCCAGAGGCAGCGTGACCTTGCTGGTAACACCCACGTCCTCCAGGCTGTGGGTCTGGGGCTCTCCAGGACATGCTCATCTGGAGGCTTCTGCTGCACGAGGCATAACTGAAGAGAGTCTTCAGCAATGGAAAAGTTATTTTCCTAAATGGACATTAATGTTTTTTCCATTAATTGGAAGAAATTCTAAGGCTCTGGAAAACCTTAAAGTGATATCACTGTGAAAAAATTGCAAAAAAATCGCACTGAAAAGGGCTTATGAAATCCAGACTTTTCCCAACCAAAAGGGACTTTAAAATAAGCCCCTCTTCCTGCCCTCCAAAGGCAGCCAGAGTGCAAGGACTGGAGACAGCACAGGGCATCTGCCCTTGGTGGGGCAGTGTGATATGGGCCAGCAGGCTGCTTCGGCTGGTACAGGGAGCAGCCATCCCATCCCATCCCATCCCATCCCATCCCATCCCATCCCATCCCATCCCATCCAATCCCATGCCATGCCATGCCATGCCATGCCATGCCATGCCATGCCATCCCATCCCTCCGTCGTGCCTGCTCACCCCAAAAGCCAGGAGACACCTATAAACAAGAGCCTGTCATCAGCTCGGCTGGCTCATTACAGGTGCTGTCAGCAGCAGGGCTCTTCTCCCTTGATTTATCACACCAAGTTCCTGGAAGAAAAGAAGGACAACCAGCCCAGCCCAGAGCAGCATGACGATCCCTGGAGCCCTTTGGGAAGGAGGGAACAAGTCATTGTGGTGCAGGGCTGGTGTGGAGCAGCAGGGTGAGCCCTTGCCCTGCAGCAGATGGACGCGCAGGGGGCTGCTGCTCCTCCCCGGACCCTCGGCAGCTTGGGAGGTGGCAGAGTCACAGCAGGGGGTCCTGGCCACCCCTTCACCACACAGAACTTGGTCAGCATCTTCTCCCCGGGCTTCCAGCAAGGGCTGGAGATACAGCTCTTGGGGTCTCAGCACTGCTTCTTCAACTCCACTTGCCCCAAAAGACTATTTTTGTTGATGTTCCCTGGTTACCACGGGCTTGAAGGGCAGGTGAGACCAGCAAAGCCGTTCTGCAAAAATGCCGTTTCCCTGTGCCACACCTGGCTTGGGCGTCAGGGTGGGCTGTGCTGGCATCCAGCCGCAGGAAGGGCCGGTGCACCAGTGAGGTCACCTGGCCGGCGTCACCGGAGCTCTTGGTCCTGTGGACACACATGTCCCCCAGCTTTCAGCATCTGCAGGCAGCTATGGAACAGACAGCCTGGCTCACGCACATCAATTAGCCCGGAGCATAATTGTTTGCAGAATTGGAACCTTAATTTGCTTTCAATTCTTCCCAACTTTCTCAGTCCCCCAGTATCTCCCTGCTCCATCAGACATCCTCTCTTCCAACACAAATATGGATTTTTCTGGAAATGTGATTTATTTCCCCTAATTTTGATCTCTTCTTGCATTCTTCAGTTTAAGAAGCAAAACCCGTGAAGAGTTTGGCTGACATGAGTATTTGTGGAAAGGTTTCCTTTTATCCCCTCTTCCATATTTTTCTCAAAAACAGCTACCTAAATCCAAATAAGATTAAGAGAAAAACCTTTAAAACGGGTTACATTAGTTTAGTAACTAGATCCTTTGTAACGATGAAAGAAGCACAATATTCTTGTGTAATAAGTCCTGCTGTATAAATGTATTAATTCTTAAACTATATTGTTTTAATAAACAAGGCTCTAGACATGCCCAAGGGCACTGTTATTCTCAGAAGAGTTTTCCAAGAAGGCTTGTGTTGTTGGATTATTATTCCATGACTTCCAAGTTCACTGAGTGGAGCTATTTTTTTTAATACTCATGTTGCAGTAAAAACAACAACTTTCAAATACTTTGTCAAGTAGATCGGGAATCAAAATGGAAAGTATTTGTGTAGGATGAGAAGTGCTGAAAGCCTCTTGTTTCATGCAATTAGATTTGGAATCTGGGGCTTGGCTCACATTTTTTGAAAAAAAAAAAGTGTTTTCAGAAGGCTCCGTTGATACGGGGTGGAGGTGTAGGAAAGTCAGGTCATTGCAGTGCTTCACGGGCTGATCCCGCTCTTGGGGATATGCCTGAGAAGTCACGGCCAAGCCTGGGAGGTGCAAAGGCAGGGTCCCAGGGCGCAGGCAGGACCCCGCTGCTGGCCATGCCCAGCTGGGCACACACATCTGGCGGAGACGGGTCCCACGGTGCCCTCCAACCCACCCTGCCTCCGCCTGCTCCTCTCCGGCGACCTCGCCGCCGCTCCTGCCGCAGGGAAGGCACGCCAGCCGCAGCCACAGGGATGGAGGGAGGCTTCCCGGAGTCCCAGGTGCTCAGGGCTGTTTTTTCGCTGCAGCAAAGTTTCCGGTGGTTTCTCCCAGGGATGGTTGGTGGCTGGATGCTGAATGCCGTGCTCACCCGGAGCACGTGCTGCAGCACGGCGAATCCCTGGTGCCGCACCTCCTCTCCCGGCACTCTCCAGCCCCGCTCCCCCCACAGCTCTCCCGGATTCCCCCCCAGGTGGGTGACCCAGACTCCCACGTGCGTGGACTGCCAGCAGAGGTGGTTAAGACTTTAAAAATGCATTTTGAGATCCCATCGTTTATCAAGGGTATTCCCCACTTGCTGGCCGGGCTGGAGAACGCCAGCGATGGCTCTGACGGAGCGGTGTGGGCAGCGAGCTCCTGGTGGGCTGCGGGGGCTGCCCGTTTCACCCGCTAGCAGTGGGAATTCCATCCAGGTGATCCCGCTGAGGGTGGGCTCATTAAAGACGCAGCAACAAAAATGATAATAATAAGATAACTTGCATATTTCCCCAAAATCAGCTTCTTGGCATTGCAGCCCCCTCTTTGGTGCATGCCACATCCAGCCAGCAACCTGGGAGCACCGGCAGCCCAGGGAGGAGAGGGGCAATCGTCCCAGGAAGAAAACAAGCCCCAGCCTGGAGGAGCGGAGTTTCATTCCTGGGTATTTTGCTCGGTGTGGCTGCTGCCGTGGCGCAGGGAAGCTGGGGGGGCTCTCAGCCTGCGTCGCATGGACTCACACCACAGAAAGCCAGAAGAGGCCTGGAAAAGCTGTTGGGCTGGGGCAGCTTGTGCCATCTTTAAAGGAGGAAATATTCATAGTGTATTCACGCCATTTAATCACTGATAACATGGTGGTGTGCAGGTTTTTTGGGCTCCGGGCTCTCATCTGACCATTCCACCTACCGCAGGGGGAAAAGCAGTGCCCGCCGAGGCAGGGAGCGGGGAGATGCTCTCCTCTCCTGCCTGTCTGCCGTCACGGGCTGTTCTTTCAAAACCGGATGCAAATGAAGGGAATTCTCACCCATTTGTGCCTCCGTTGAGTATCTTCTGCCTTATTTCCTTGAATTATTAGCTCTCTTTTATTGGGTTTGGCTTGCAGGAGGATGACTATTTCATCCATCAAATCAGAATCTTTTTAACACTAATACCGAATTTATAGAAGTGGTTAAACGAAGTGTTGACAATATGGACAATGTGTTTCTGATTAACGCTGCAATTTAAAGTGAAACTGCCAACTGCCGAGAGTTACTAAAACAGAGCAGCATTTTTCCAGACCCAGTGGGCTGGAGCTCGGCATCGCAGCACGAGCAGATGTCGGACACCGTGCGCGCCGTTCTTGCGAAGGACCGACTCTGCAGCCAGATTTACTCCCCAGAAGCTTTACTCTCCCCCCCAGCGATCGTATCTGCACTTTGGTCTTCCTCTTTTTATTGTCCTGCTTGGATGCATTTGCCGGTGTAGGTTCTTAGCAGTGAAACCTTTTCCTGCTGTTCCCCAGGGAAAAAGGATGGTGGGAAAGGACAGCCCCCCAGCCCCCTTTGGAGGAGCTCTCTCCCATGGGCTTGTCTCACGCAGGGCAGTGGGCTGGCAGCATCCCGCCCGTGGTCCGGGCTCTGTGGTCTGGGTGCTGCTGGGGGTCCGCTGCTGCCGCGCTGCACCCTCCGGGAATGAGCATCCAGCGCAACATCAGCGGGTGGTGTGGGAGCGGGAATGGGATTGAACAGCCGGTCCCTTTATCTTTGAAGGACAGCAAAGCAGATTAAAATTTCCTTTTTTCTTTTTTTCCCCCTTTTTTTTTTTTTCCTTAATATGTGACACAAGAAAGGAGGAGTTGTACAAAGGAAATGGCAACAGGAACAAAAGGGAGAGGGAGAGAGGGGAGTGCAAGCGGAGCCGAGCCATCGCTGCAGTATCTAACAGAGGCGGTGTGATCACAGCTGACATAAGAAGTATCACTTCTACCTGAAACCTCCTTTGAGAGCACTTGCAGGACCAGGAGCTTTGATTCCCTCCTTTCCTCTCCTCGTTAATCGCCTTCAGTTGCAATACTGAACTTCTGAAATTCAACAGCTACTAAAATATCAAGTATTTAAGGCTGGGAAAACCTTGTGGAGTGGGAGGTTTTGCAAAATGTTTTGGCTTCTCTGAGTTCAGAGCTGCAGTTGGAGTTTGGGAGTTTTCTTCCTCTAGTTTTACATCTGCTGGGTTTGCTTCTCCTTCAAGGGGGATTTGGTTTTGGAAAAAAAACAGCGTTGCCTTCCCCACGTGCAGCGTAGGGCTAGAAGAGCCAGGGAATGCTGGGCAGGGTTTGCAGAGCCAGGGAACCCTGGGCAGGGTTGGACCAGCATGCCCAGTTTCTGTGTGGCACAGGGAGCAGCATCCAGCCCAGCACGCTGCTCGCGCCGCTCCCGGGGCTCGCTGGCGCTGCTCGCAGCCTCTCCTTTGTCCGACATTGCTCCAAGGGAATTCACTCAAAATTAATCCTGATTGGACTACGCTAATGTAAGCCCCGTTGTTTACCCCTCTGCTGATGTTCAGCAAGGGCGTTCATCCAGAGTCTCTCTTACCGGCATGAATTTCACCTGCAGTGATGGAGCTGTGGTCCCTGTAGCACTAGATCTTGGATGCCTGGGCTGCTTGGGATCTGCTAAAACCAGGCTCATCCCAAGGTAACGCCGATGAAGGGGATGATTTCCAGGCTTGAGATAAAATAAAATCACTTTTAAACCTTCGCTCGAAGCTTGAATTAAAGCCAGGCTGATCCTTGTCTAAGCTCCCTTCTCTTCACCGCCCCCCCACCCCTCCCCAGTCTTTTCCCGTCCTCCTCCCCGACCCATTCCCAAAATGTCTCAACCCCTGTCTGGCCTTGTTTAAGAGTCAGCTTCAATAGTACCTTTGTTAAGGGCGAAATCTCATTAAATGTGAGGTAAGAGGAAATGAAAAAGTGTAAAATATCCAGATTTATTACCTGTTGTCTTCTGAGTACTTGAAAATCGGGAGCTGGGGGCAAGGGGGCGAGTGGTATCAAAGTCGTGAGCCTGCGAGCCGTCCCATCGCCGCCTGCGCTGCCGTCTGCTGTCAGGGCACTGCCTGCTCGTAGTGCTGTTTTGTCAAAGGAAAAAAAATAATCAAGTTTTGTACTTTTTGAGAGAAAAAAGTAATGCATCCGACTGCCAGCTTTGAGCTCCATTACCCCATGCGCATGGGGGTAGGAATGTTTATTTGCTGAACTCGGAAATTTTTCTCAGCTCCAAGTGAAAGGTTTTCCAGGATAGGTACTGCCTGCTTTTTTTCCTGTTCCAAAGGTGAAAAGAAAAGCAAACCCACTAAATTAAAAAGTCAGCTTTATTAACACTGCTAATAAGGGTTGGAGGTGAGAGAGCGAGACCCTCTGCTCTCGAGCATCGCACCCAGGGTGCCCCCGAGCTGCTCACTCTCTTTCTGGACGAAGAAAGGATGCCAGGACTAAAAAAAAGGCGGATCAGAGAAACTGTAAGACCTGATAAAACAGTTCTGCTCTCTGAACAACGGCAGTGAGCCTCGTGCGCTGGCTGGAGCGCCACAAGCAGTGCAGCTGCCGGGGCTGAGTTACTGCCTGTCGGCCGAGCCCCGGCAGCTGCCAGCGCGGGGGGCTCTGCGTTTGCCCCCTGCTCGGGAAGGAGCATGTTTTACCGGGGTGGTGAAATGCTCAAACGCCCGATCTGAGGCCCACAGGACCCAGGGTCTGCTCGCCTAGCACCTTTCGTGTTTGCAGCGAGCTCGCACACATCTGTGAGCGTTCAGCTCCTCCGTCGTGCGAATCCCAGGCATCTCACGCTGGGCGCTCGGCAGACGGGGCTGTGAAGGGAGCAGCCAGCTGTGAACGCTTTCTGCTTTAAATAACTTTTCCGACCATCACGCAAGCACTGGCCCCAGGGGCAGGAGCAGCCGGTGCTGTAGGGCAACGCTGCCCATCCCAAGCTTTCCCAGCATCTCCCACCCGGTTTCTGCAGCAAGAACTGCTGCCTCCGTCCCTGCCTCGCTCCAGCCCCGGAGCAGCTCGGGCTGTGGCGCCCACGGAGGCTGCCCGGTCATTAACAGCTAAACCAGAGCGACGCTGCTGGGGGCACGAGGCGGCAAAGCCGGAGCCGTGTCAGCCCTCGCATTCCCCATCTCCAGGGCGCTCCATTTTGCCTTACACCCCGTGCTCTTCTAACATGGTTTCTGGTTATGTGATGCGTACGTAGAGACAGCTCTGCCTCTCACCTTCCCTGTACTTGCTGGATTTATGCGCTGCTCGCTTTTGTCCTTTAAAAGAATTAGTTGTTGGGGAGTAATGAGATAATTTGTCCTCTCTCCACGGATGGAAGCGGGGTGGGTGGGTTTGGTGTCACCTGTGACAAACGTGCGTGCCCCCCACCGGGCTGGGAGAGGCAGCGAGGGGGCTGAGCGCTGGCTTGTTTTCCCAAACAAGTTGCTGTTCCCGGGCTTGTTGTTAGGCTGGTTGCCATGGAAAATAACGCTCGGCAGCCCAGGAAGCCGCTCCCGCCGGCGCTGCCTGCTCCCACCCGGCCCCTTCTCCCCTCCGCCCCGCCGGGGGCTCCGCGGCGCCGCCCCGGGATTTCTGCGGGAACACGGAGGGGACGGGGCCGGGCCGGGGGGTCGGGGGGCGCTGGGCAGAGCCTCTGTCCTCGCCCCCTCCGGCCCGGTCAGACAAAGGCGCTGCTGCCCGGGGGGGGTGAAGGAACTCGCGGCTGCAAATTAAAGCCCGTCCTCGCTCCTCTTCCTCATGGACATCATGGGGGAGGGAGGGGGGATGCGCTGTGCTGGCCAGACTCTGCTCCACATGCATGTTCATAGAGTCATAGAATGGCTTAGGTTGGAAGGGACAGAGTCACGGAATCACTTGGGTTGGAAGAGACCTTCAAGATCATCGAGTCCAACCATAAACCCCATGCTGCTACACCACCCCTAAACCATGTCCCTCAGCACCACGTCTACCCATCTTTTAAATCCCTCCAGGGATGGTGGTTCCACCACCTCCCTGGGCAGCCTGTTCTGATGCTTAACAACCCTTTCGGTAAAGAAGTTTTTCCTAATATCCAACCCAAACCTCGCCTGTTGTAACTTGAGGCCATTTCCTCTTGTCCTATTGCTTGTTCCTTGGGAGAAGAGGTTGACCCCACCTGGCTATAACCTCTTTTCAGGGAGTTGTAGAGAGTGATAGGATCTCCCCTCAACCTTCTCTTCTCCAGGCTAAACAATCCCAACTCCCTCAGCCACTCCTTATAAGACCTGTTTTCTCGACCCCTCACTGGCTTCGTTGCCCTTCTCTGGACACGCTCCAGCACCTCAATGTCCCTCCTATACTGTGATGCCCAAAACTGAATACAGTACTCGATGTTAAAGATCATCTAGTTCCAACTCCCTGCCATGGGCAGGGGCACCTCCCACTAGACCAGGTTGCTCCATCCCTAGCCTTGAACCAACTAGCCATCCAACCCAGCCTTGAACACTTCCAGGGAAGAGGCAGCCACAGCTTCCCTGGGCAACCTGTTCCAGTGCCTCACCACCCTCATGGTGAAAAATTTCTTCCTGACATCTAACATAAATGTCCCCTCTTCCAGTCTGAAGACATTACACCTTGTCCTGTCACTACATGCCCTTGTAAAAAGTCCCTCTCCAGATTTCTTGTAGTCCCCTTTCAGATACTCTCCCTGGAGTCTTCTCTTCTCCAGGCTGAACAATCCCAGCTCTCCCAGACTGTCCTCACAGCAGAGGTGCTTGAACTCTCTGATCATCTTCGTGGCCTCCTTTGGACCCGCTCCAACAGGTCCCCTGTGTTTTGGATGAGCCCCCCAGCAGGCAGGGCCAGTCGCCCCACCATGGGCTCTGGCACTTCCCATGTTCCTGGAAGTGGGAATCCCCGGGCAGGGAGAGGTTTCAGCCATCCTTGCTGTGGAGGTCCTGGACTGCAGGAGGGAGAGGAGAGGAAAGCTCACAAGGCAGGACTGTGGTGCCAGGGACCTACCAACCACCCCCCAACATTGCGATGGCATCTAAGCCCCTCACCAGTGCCTCTTTACTCTCCTTGATGTGTTCTCTTTCCCCCATGAGGTGGGGTGTGCAGGGGGGCTGTTCAGAGAACAATAAGGCTTACTGTAGCACAGAGAGCACAACTGCCACTTTCCTTCACCCTGAGTGCCCAGGTTGTTTACTGTAATTTTGTGTACTTGTGCCTCTCTGAGAGCAAGAATCAATAACTCCTCCTCAGCAAGCATCCCAGTGGGGCAGAAGAACTGGGGCCCACAGAGCCAGCCTGCTGGTGACCTCGTCTGGCTCATGATGAACGAACGGCATTGGGACTGACACTTCAGGGCTGAAATGCCCTGCCCTGACTTCCAACCTGTCAGCTCCTAATTTGGCTTTGTGGTGCTTCTGAAACTTCGGAGGTGACCACAGGAGCTGGTTTGCCTTGTCCACAGCCTGAAGCTGAGACACAAAGCGACGTCTCGCTCGAGAGCAAGGGGTGTCAGTGTGCTGTGACGGGTCCAAGTGAACATCCAGCATGGTGGGTGAGCTGAAGGCAGAGGGACACGTTCATCTGTTATTGTTTCACCAAAAGCAGTGATGTACGGTGACCCAGGGTTGCCAAGACAAGGTGGTCAGTACATAAGGTCTGGTGGTATCCCCACCAGTGTTGATAGCTGCCAGAAACCTCAGGAGCCACATCTCCTTGACAGCGTACGTCTTCCTTCGTCTGGAAGTCCCTGGGGACTTGCCCCCTTTCATGCAAGAAGGCCCCCAGCCCTGGGGGAGCGCTGCCTGCCAGCTCACAAGGGTTCTGTGGCCCTGCTGTATGGATGCCACCATGCAAATGTTGTGTTTTACAGCCACAAGCAAATCCTGCCTCGGCAATTCAGTGTCCGTGGTCTTTGTTGGAGTGGGATCCCTATCCTGGGGTGGTGCCCACCCTACCCAGCCACCTGTTTGCTGTGGGACCCCTCAGGCACGTTCCGGTCCACGACACGGAGCGGTGCGGAGTGCCGGGGCTGGGCAGTGGGCACGGAGCTGGATGCAGGAGCAGATGCAGAGAGTGGATTCGCATTGTCTCCACGGAGGCAGCTTTAAATCAGGACATTAGCGAGTGGCGGGGC
The DNA here is from genome assembly GCA_013398295.1 of Chionis minor. Lineage (NCBI taxonomy): Eukaryota > Metazoa > Chordata > Aves > Charadriiformes > Chionidae > Chionis > Chionis minor. The sequence goes on from VZSF01002948.1 coordinate 347,055, forward strand.
TCTGGGTGCCTGCTGATTCTCCCTCCATCCACTCTGTATTCTAACCCTAATTGTCTGCAGCAACCTGTTATTACCGCGCCTTTAACATGATAGACACAAATAGGACGCACTAATCCACTACTCTTTGGTTTAAGAGTCATTACAAAGTGCTTAATTAAGTAAGCCTCACTTAATCACAAAATGTTTGCATGCTAAACGAGTTCTTGTGAAGCACGACACTTGACATATTCTGTACAAAAATAATTACAAGCGGGAGGCCTGGTACATTGAGCCTCCGAACATTTCATTTCAGGCCTTGCCCATTCATCACCAGGCTGGAATTAAAAGGCTTTCAGCGCCGAGCCGTGCAGAACTCCCACATTCCTGCCGGCTGAGTCACTGTGCCGCGCCGATGCCGATGCCGATGGTGCCGGTCTGCTCGGGTGGCCGTCACCAGGTCGCTGCACCGCGGGCGTGTGCCGGGGCCATGGCACGGGTGCTGCTGACATCAGCTGGCGCTTGGTGGGTATGGGCTCCGCCGGGGCACCGGGCTGGCACCGGCCTGCCAAGTGGGACCGTGGGCGATGGTTCCTGGGAAAGGACGGCAGAGTGTTGCCAGCCCTGCGGAAGCAGCGCAACGGCAGGGTCTCTGTTAGTGCCAGGGTCCCCAAGGGCGGTGTCATGGTTCCTTGGGATGTGGAGCCTGGAACAGGCATGGGGATGTTTGGTGCCTCCCTGCCCCAGAGCCTCCCCCTGAAGGCAAAGCCACCTGGCTATGTCCGTGTCCTCTGCCCCAAGGGACGGCGGCTTTCCCAAACCCTGTGCCCCTCAGCTGCACAAAAGCTGCCTGAATGGGATTGTGTCAGGAGCAGCGCGCAGACCTTTGTTGGACGTGCCAGTGCCCATTAAAATCCCTATCCCTCTCGGGATAATTGGGAACCTTACCCAAGCCTGCCTTTTGATAGAAACCCTTTAATTACAGTTCTCTATATGCTGTAATGCCCTCAGCACCCCTTTTGTTTTCTCACACGCTGCTGCTCAGGTCGGAGTATTCTGAGCTCCAAAATGCACTGTGCAAAGTGCTCAAGAGCATCCCGCAGTGCCCTGGGGCCCGTGGGGACCCCTGCTGTGCCCTCCTCTTCCTAGCCGTGTTCGGGTGGCCACCTCAGCGTGAGACGTGAAAGCAAGGAGAAGAAGCGTTCATAAGGTGCTCGGGCTCTGCTGAGCGTGGGGGCTGCACAGGGATGGGGGTGGTAGCTGGAGGGTAGCAGGTCCCACCGTCCCCAGCATCCCCCAGGTGCACGAGGCTGCCACCACGTGCCATGGGCTGGCCGGAGCCAGCACAGAGCAGCTGCCTGCTGGGCTGGTGGGGACAGAGCTGCTGATGTGGGGCTGTCATTCGTCTTTATCTAGAAACATGTCTTTGGTGTTTATCAGGGGAAAACAAACAATTTATATTAATTAGGAGGGCACTTGCGGCTGGCCCCTTATGGCGGTATCATATCTGGGTTTTATCGCGTAGGAGAGATCACACTGCGACTTGTCACGATGGAAAGACAACTCATTTCCAAGCAGGCGAAAAGGCATCCCAGCTTTGACATTCAGCTCAGTCTTCCTGTACTGCCAAACACACCTTGAGGCAGAGACAAGGCTCCCATCCCTTCCCAGGGAAGGTCTCTGGTCTTCTCCCCTGCAGCCCACCTCAGAAAGGGTCCCTTTCGTTATTCCTTGGTGTCCTCTTGTTTGATGTCAGCGATGGTGTCAAAGCATTTGCCCAAACCTGGTTTACCTTTGATGGCAGATGCTGTACGTTGCTGTGAAATCCCGGTAACATTACTAGGTTTTTCAGGACTGTTTGTCACGTCAGACCACCCTGATTCATGACAGAGGTTACCTGCAGTGGTCATGTTTTGTGGTGGGCTCCTGCACAGGATGAACTTCTCTCCCCATTTTGCTGACCCTGTCCAAGGCTACCGTCCTGCCGAGGAATCGGTGGTGACCTGCGACTGCCGGTCTCAGTTGTGCACAGGAGCTTATAGAGATGATAAATACGTGGATGACAACCCTGCTAAAATATGTAGCTTTTGGAGGGGAGTTACCAAGCCGTGATTTTCTAACAGGGGCATGAAGGGATATTTTTTCCTTATTTCTTGATGTCGCTGCCCTACTCCAACTGAGCCATGGCTTCATCTGTGTTGCCTTGTGACACCAACATGGGGTGCCACCTCTGCCTGGTCCCCAGGGTGTAGGTTGGTGGCTCCAGCATGTGCGTGGTCCCCAGCCACCCATGGGGAATGGGAGCTGTTTTGCCCTATTGCCATGGCAACCACAGCTCCTGCACACCTCCGGCACGCGGGATGTCCCACAGGATCTATGGGCACCGAGAGACTCGGGGCCAAGGGAGTGGTGGAAGAGCACGGAAAACAGAGGGGTGCACAGCTCCTTCCCAACCCCCAGCGCCCTGGCACTTTGTGGGACTGGCTGGATTTCATCAGAGTTTTGTTTTGGAGGAAAGCTGGAAAAAAAATTCAACAAGGCTGCAGCATCCTGTGTGACATTTTCCTATCAAGTCATTTTAATTTTTAATTCTGAAACAGCTTGTATTTCAATATTTTCATTATTTATCACATTACGTTTTGTGTTTTGCATTGTAACTGTTGTCTTCGATATTAATTTTGCATGATAAATTATTTTGCTTGAAGTCAAAATTGAAATAAAATCCAAGCAATTTTGTCAAAACTGAAAGATTTTAGTTAAGCTGCAGCAACGACTTCCAGTGCATTCCTCCACAGACAATTTAAAAATGTTTGTTTCTGCTCTCGTTCCAAAGAAATTTTTTGAAACTTGGAATTCGCGAAGCAAATCCGCCGGGTGACTTTGATTTCCAGCTCACATGGATATGCTTTCCTGCCCTCCGCTGCGAGTGCAGGAGAGGGCTGGCAGGGGAGAGAGGAGGAGGGCGAAAGCATCAGGCGATGCTCAGGGCTGCGGCCGGCGCAGGGCTCCCAGGAGGAGCCGAGCCCCGTCTAACCTGAGCGAGCCTTGCTCTTGGATGCAGGCACTGACACAGCACCAGGAAACACATATGGTAAAAATTATTGAGCAACATTTCCAAACTTGGTCATCTTTTCTCTTACACAGGCGCAGTTTGCCAAGGCACGCCGGGGGACGCTGCCTGGCTGCGGCGGCTGCGCGCCGGGGCCGGGGCGGGCGGTGGGTGCCCGCCGCAGCGCGGTGGTGTGGGATCGGTGCGTTGGGTGGCCCCGGCAAGTCCTGGAGTGGGAAAGCTGCCTGGTAAGGATGGACACTGGCGCCTGGCAGGAGCTGTAGTTATCTGTAAACTTGATCTTAAATTAGACTAATGCTTTGGCCCAAAAAGGAAGAATGATCGTTTTTTTTCCAAAACCTCGAAGCATATCAGATTGCCATTTTCAAAATCAGATTTTGCATTTCATAGTGGCATTTATCAGCTAAGTACCGATTTGGGGGTTTGCCTTCGTTTCTGGAGGGAAGGCTTTAGGGAAGGGGCTCAGCAGCTCGAAATGCAATACGGGATTTCTATTCAGTTTCTACAAAATGTTCGGCTTGCCCCCAAGCAGCCTTTTAATTATTTGTTGCCCTAAAATTCCACATGCTTATTTTTGGCTTCATTTGCCACGACTGAAGTAAAAGCAAATCTGTGATTTGTCTGGCGTGTTCCGGGACCCGCTGGATGCCACTTGGACAGGGAGTTGGGGACACGCTCATGCCCACGCGCCCTGTCCCCCCTCCGCTGGCGTGGCGCGGGTCCTGGCAGGGAGCAGGGGGAGCGTGGCGTGGGTTCTGGCGGGGAGCAGGGGGAGCGTGGCACGGGTTTGCGAATAGCACGCGTTTCCACCGTGTTTATTTTGTGCTCTGGGAACAGCTGTTGATTTTCTGACACTTGCCAGCTCCGCAGGATCTTCAGGGAGTCTCCTTCCCTCCCTTCCCGCTGCCCAGATTCCCCCTTCAGCTTTTGCTTTTGCTTTTTTTTCAGCTTTTTTTTTTTTTTTTTCCAGGCGACCTTCTCCTTTTTTTGCATTTCTTTTGTTCCCAGCCAGGGTGTGAAGAGGGGCTGGGAGCAGGGAGAAGGACTTTGGCACTCCAACCGTTCCCAGCTGGAAGAGCTGCCGGGGAGCCTGCCCAAGGCGGTCCAGCCTCTGCCGGCTGCAGCATCCTCCGGTCCCTGACCTCCCGGCACCGCGTGAGCATCCTTGGGGAGCGCCGGCAGCCAGAGGACGCCCACCCTTGACCTGGCACGCTGGCAGCACATCGTGTCCCCCACGTAGGGGACAAGGATGGCTACTGCCGAGGGGCTGGCCAGATCCGTCCCTTTGCCGGCCAGCCGCGCGTTAGCCCGCGGCGGCTCCGCGCCGGATTAGCTGGGTTAAACCGCTAATGCTGCTGCTGCGTGCAAGGCTGCTTTCAGTAAGTGGCTCCCTGTAGCTTATTTGACTCCAGGCCCAAATCTAATGTCTCAGTGGGCCTGTTACATTAAGCAGGCCCAAGTGGTAGGAGATTTAAAGCATCAAAATGAAGTGCTTTATCACTCCGTACTGTGTTCTTGGCTGCTTTCGTTGGCCTCACTTCACAGGCGCCGCAGCCTGCGAGCCGAGCCCTCTCGGCAGGCCCATTACAAATTCCACTTGTTGACGGTTGCCTTGTTGCAGGATTTAATGGTAGAATAATATTTACACAGTAAACTCCTCTGGAGGTGTTATAAACACCATAAAAAGGATTTTAGAAGCTTAATGAGCGTTAGTGAAGTCGAGACAGGATAATGTGGCAACTGTGCGCTGTAATCTGATTTGGCACCTTCTGCACAGCAGGAGTTAGTGGGTGGAAGAGCTTTTCAGGTTTTGCTTTTTTTTTTTTTTTTTTTTGTTTTAGTGTGTAATATGGTTTGTTTAGCACGCTGCTGAACGGGGGATGCGGAGCGAGGCTGCTGCCGGAGCGGCCGATCCAAGCACCCAGCCGGCGGTGGGGAGCACGGGCTCTGGCGTTCCCGGTACCTTTGATCGTGACATCGCAGTCGCTTTTCATCAGACACGACAGGATCAATGACTGAGCCAGTTTGATGCTCCGTGGTGCAGCCTCGAACTTGGTCATAATGGTAACATTAATGATCTTGGGGCATTTTGGGTGGGGGGAGCCAGGCAGCCAGCAGCTGGAGGGAATGGTGGTTTTCCCAAGGGGCGAACGGAAGGCAGGGAATGGACATGGCTTTCAGGGCTGGGATCCTGGGCTGCACCAAAAGCAGCGTGGCCAGCAGGGTGAGGGAGGTGATTTTGTCCCTCTACTCTGCTGTGGTGAGACCCACCTGGAGTACTGCGTCCAGCGCTGGAGCCCCCAACATAAGAAGGACATGGACCCGTTGGAGCGGGTCCAGAGGAGGCCACGAAGATGATCAAAGGGCTGGAGCCCCTCTCCTATGAAGACACGCTGAGAGAGCTGGGGTTGTTCAGCCTGGAGAAGAGAAGGCTCTGGGGAGACCTTATAGAAGCCTTCCAGTACCTAACGGGGCTACAGGAAAGATGGGGAGGGACTCTTTACCAGGGAGTGTAATGACAGGACAAGGGGTTATGGTTTTAAACTAAAAGAGGGGAGATTTAGACTAGATATAAGGAAGAAATTTTTTACAATGAGGGTGGTGAAACACTGGCCCAGATTGCCCAGAGAGGGGGTAGATGCCGCATCCCTGAAGACAATCCAGGTCAGGTTGGATGGGGCTCTGAGCAACCTGATCTAGTCGAAGTTGTCCCTGCTTATTGCAGAGGGGTTGGACTAGCTGACCTTTAAAGGTCCCTTGCAACCCAAACTGTTCTATGATTCTATGATCTCCTCTGAGCATCACTGCTAACAACCCAATGTTGGGAACAAGCTCCTGCGCCTTCACATGGGACCCTCCTCCCCTGCACCCATTTGCTTGTGAACATTACTAGACACCCTGCCACAGCAAAGCCCCTCTCTAAATATGATTTTACTTTATCTCATTCTTTCTAGGAAAAAGGAAAATGCTGGAAACAAAATCAAGCCTTGCTCCTGCTGAAGCACCAACAAATGGTCAAGAGCTTAGGAGGGACATCCCAGGTCTGTTGCCAGAGGAGCATGGCAGTGACCCCAAACCACCTCACCCATGCTGCGGTGCCATCGCAACTGTCCCAGCGGGGCAGAGGGGCTCTTGTCATGTCCTGGGCAGGCCCGGACCCCCTGGTGTATGTGGAGTGCAAGGAGGGGCAGGGGCAGCCCTGGAACAGCAGGCACAGGCTCCGCTGTCATCCCTGGCACTTGCAGGCAGCCTGCTGCAGCCGGGCATTTTCCTGTATCTTTTAATGCTAAAATTCATTTTTCCTCCTTTATCTGAGCTGAAAATGCCCTCTTCTCTATGTGTATACATATATATACATATGCACAAACACACATATGTATCTGGACTATTCTGGGATCAGTTTGCGAATCAGCCCAGTGTTTGGTTATTCATGTGCAGATATTCTCAGGCTCTATTTTGGGGAGGCAGAGGGGGGGCAGCTTCTCTGCGGGCGCCTCCCGTGCCTCTCGGTGGGCATCTCCCAGGGGAGAAAGGGACCGGCTGCTGCGCTCGGGAACCCCGAGGTGCCTGTCTGTGACCTGCGCTGGCTTCTGCTGGTGGGAAGGATGTATCTGAAAGGCAAATTGTTGGTGGGGACCTCAGCAAAGTGCTGGTTACCAAAGGGCATCTTACTGGATTTTGCTAAAATGATTTTTCAGAATTTTAATTCTTTTTCACTTTGAATTTTGGACATTTTTATATTTTTTAGTTTGCTGTTACACGAATATACAAAAGATGATTTTTAAAAGCATCCATTAAAATCTATAGCATCTCTATAAAAACATGCACACTGCTGAAAATTGGTGTTTTCTTCCCCTTTAGAACACAACCCAAAGGTGAAGTGCAACATTTCAGCCCTGAAGTGAATGGTGGCTCCCTGCATGCCTCCTCTCTCTGCGCCTGGCTCTGGTTCAGCCCTGCCTGCTGGGGTCTGCTCCACGGCACAGGGCCCTCTGTCCCCTGGCTTGGAGGTAGAACCTGTCCCCTGCCACCGCGTACGCTCCGCAGGGGTTTGTGAACTTCGAGGACTTTGATTTTGACACTGGAGGAACTACCCTCGGCCTTTCCAATTTCTGAGGGACGCGCGGAGCCGTGAATCTTGAGGCTGACTTGCCAGGAGCAAAAAGCTACCTTTGGTAAATAAGCCAATATTTTCTTTCTTTCAAGGGGAAGCTGACAAAGATCAATACCAGCCTCCAAAAGACATTGCCCTCTTAAGAATTAGCCCTTTGCAGAATCATTAATCCAGGAAGCTGTTACAGGGTGACAAGAGCATGGAGGCTCTGCCAGCTCTTGGAGGGATCACAGCAACATCCCCTTATGCACAGAAAAACAAACCAAATGAAATCGCTGAGAAAATAGCTGCCGTGCTACGAGCTGGTTCTGCCCGAGGAGCTGATCTGACTTTAATTAAGAAAGGCTGGTTGCACTCTTGATAAGTGTCATTGAAGTTACCTGGTATTTTGCTTTCATTTGACACCAGCTGGGTGTGTGCAGGGCTGGATGGGCTGTGTGTCCCCTTGTCCCCTGTGGCATGGGATGTGGTGGAACATGCCCCGGAGCATGCGGGGACAGCCGCGCTTGCCCATCTTACCAATAAGGGCAGAGCACTAAGAAAAATCAGTAAAATTATACTGCTGGATAAAAAAAAAAAGGTGTTATTTTAGTGTTTGGCTGCTCTTAGGCATGGCCACAGCTTTCCCAAATGCTCCAGTGCTTTTTTTCTCTTCTGACCACCCTGGCATGGGATGAGTGACAAGGAATGAGCTTGAGCCCACTGGCAAGTCCACGGTGCTGAGTTAGAGTAAAAGGGACCCCGACAGTGGGATTTATTGGACTCACTAGTCTCCTGGAGGAAAAGATAGATTCCCTATCCCTTGAAATATTTAATGGCTTAATTCTGCACAAGGCACTTAGGTATACGCTGGGATGATCGGGCACTCAGAAACAAGTGGTGAGCGCAGTACAAGACCCTAAAGAAAAAAAGGAAAGATTAAAAGGGAACAGCTGGAGAAGGAAAAAATATTAACAAGTGGGCCCTTTCCCTGTCCAAGCCCTGCTACCTTATCTCTTGGAGCAGCCAGGCTGCGGATGCCCGGTGCTGGGAGGTGCCGGGGTGGCTTTGAAGGGCAGGGAGAGCCACCAGCAAGTGCCGGGGCAGACACAGCGGGAGCTGGTGCCCACTCCAGAGGCAGGCACTGCCTGGACCCCCCTGTCCAGCAGGATGGCTCCATCCCTGGGAACCGCAGGACCTGAGCTGAACTGCTTTCTCTTTGGAGGTTGTTTTGATTCGCGAGAATTAAGCCATGTCCCTTTCCTACTAACACTCATCTCCTTCTCTTTATTCAAGGAGCAGAAAACAGTAAGGGAGGAAAAAACCAGAAGAACCCAAAGCTCTGCCCACAGCCCCCGAGCTGGTGCATGAGCATCTTCACTGCAGAGGGAAGAATCCGTGCTCTCAGGAGCCCAGCCCCATTTTTTCAGCCCCAGCCGAGCTCCCCACGAGATGGAGGAGCGTGTGCCAGAAGAAAAGCCCTACAAGCTCTCCAGCACCGCAGCGCAGGACCACATGCTACCAGCTCAGAGCTCATCCTCCAGGCAAACCTCCCGGCGAGGAGGAGCTGGTATGGCAAAACTGGGACCCCGTGAAGCCCCTGGGTGCACGGTGAAGGTGTGCAGCCTCCCCACCTCTCCCAGATGCCCCCAAGCAAGCAGGGCTGCAGAGGGCATGTCTGCTCTCACCCTACTTGGGGACATTCACCTCCCCTGACACAAGGCAGGACCACCAGCAACCAAACTTCACGTGTTTAAAGGCAGCAGGGTTAGCCAAGCATGGTTTTCTAAACAAGGTGGGAATCTCAATTAAATCGATAGGGTGCTGTGGAATGAGTTTACACATGTGAAGGTTATCAGGGCCTGAATTACCTGGTGCCATTGCCGAGGAGGAGCTTTCCCTGCCCGATCTGCTGCTGCAAATCCAGTTAACGAGTGACACAGCTGGGAAAGAGCCGTGGGCAGCCCCAGCACTCTGGTAGTTGCTCACGGTGGGGTGTGCAGTGAAGGGGATGGGACAAGACCTGCTCTGTAAGTACCTGCTGCAGTCACCGGTGCTAAAAGTATTTCACTGCTGTTGTGTGGAAACTCTTCACCTTGTCTCTGCAGCTCTGCTCTTTCCCTCCGGTTTGTATCTGGACCATAAAAATGCAGTTGACTCTGTGAAATGGCTCCATGAAGCCTGAGCACGTTGCTCTGTTGAAGCTCAGGGAGCCCACATGCACTCCTAAAATTAAGCATCTCATGCCTCTTAGATAAGAAGGGTAATGAAGCTGGTAGAAGAGCAATGAAGCTGGTGAGGGGTCTGGAGAACAGGTCTTATGAGGAATGGCTGAGGGAGTTGGGATTGTTTAGCCTGGAGAAGAGAAGGTTGAGGGGAGACCTTCTCACTCTCTACAACTCCCTGAAAGGAGGTTATAGCCAGGTGGGGGTCAGTCTCTTCTCCTAAGTAACAAATGACAGGACAAGAGGAAATGGCCTCAAGTTACGCCAGGGGAGGTTTAGGTTGGCTATTAGGAAAAACTTCTTTACCGAAAGGGTTATCAGGCATTGGAACAGGCTGCCCAGGGAGGGGGTGGAATCACCGTCCCTGGAGGTATTTAAAAGACGGGCAGACATGGTGCTGAGGGACATGGGTTAGGGGTGGTTTTGGCAGTGTAGGTTTATGGTTGGACTGGATGATCTTGAAGGCCTCTTCCAACCCAAGCGCTTCTATGATTCTATAAACAGGACAGTTTGCTTGCTTAAAACAAAGCTCTGTCAGGCCATGGTCTAGCGTGGTGGCACAGTGGTGGCATGGTGGTGGCAAAGCCCTTCTGCAGCACCAGGGGGAAGGTGCCTGTGTAGCACCCGGGCAGACCCCGACCCGCGGTGGGCACAGGAAGTGGCACGTGCATGTGGTGAGCAGTAGATGTCTGGGTGTGAGACAACACGTGTAATCTTATTTAGCCAAGAAGAAAAATCAGCCAAAAGCTGCAACGGCAACGTGTCTAGTTAACAGCTAGAAATGAAAAAATAATTCCAAACAAGGCATTTGTCACAACATTGAAGGGTCACCCGCTAAGTGAAGGAAGCCGAAGAGGGAAACAGTTCTTAGGGGTAATTACAGTTTCTAAGAAGTTTTTCACTCACTCTATAATTGTCGGAGGGTGGTGATTGGCAACGCGGTGCCGCAGCAGCGCTGGGAAAGCACCACAATAGAGCTGTAATTTACAGGCTGGAACCGTGAAGTCAGAAATGGTTTGGGAATTATTACTAATCTTTACGGATTCAGCAGTTCGTATGCTGGCCGAGGCGATTCGGATTACGGAGTCAGCAGGAACCGTTAACGGTGATCTCGCACATGCTCTCACACTGGCCAAGCATCTCCTGCCTGAAATTCCCTCTTTCTGGGTGACTTGGAGCAAACGTTGCTTCGTTTCTGCCTCAGTGAAGAGCTCTCCACTCCTCGAGGCTCCCATGGGAGGTAGTTATAAAGAGCGAGAAAGTTGCCTTATCACCTTTCCTTAACGAACTAAATGATTAAAAGTGCTCTACAGCCAAGACCAGCAGGCACAAGGCAGGGACTGTGCTCACCTCAAAACTGGAGTGCAAACCCCATCCCGGTGGTGTGTCCCAGGCTTCAGGTGAGGTTCCCGGCTTCTGGGGAAGGTGCACTGGCCGCGGTGCAGCGCGGAGCTGTGCCGCCCTGCCTGCGGGCTCAGGGTCCTGCCAGGGTCTGCCCCCCCAAAGGCCCAGAGGCACAATTTGGGGCAAGATTATATATTTTTTTAAGGAGTTATTTTTCCAGGCGGTTCTATTCCCTGGGTTGCGTGTGGCGGAGCAAGGGCAGTGTGGGTTACGAGAAGTGGATTTCTGACATAAAAGCTCTGCTTTGCTCTTGGTTACTCCATCCTCTGCCAGCACGGAAATGCGCAGCTCTTTCACGTCAGGCAGCTGCCTGTGTTCGGGAGAATTAAAAAAAAAATAAATCACACTTTTTTCATTTGTGCTGATTTGCATATTAATAGTTTGCATATTAAACAACTACTTCAGAGGGTGGGCGGGCTAATGAATGCAGCAGTCTCCTCTATTTTAACTCAATTTGCCTCATCCATATTCCAATGACTTTGGGGATTGGTATTCAGTTTTCATTGAAATTATCCAAGCCAGACCTAATTTGTGCTGCCCTTCCATTAATCCAATTAATTAGCACCATTGATGTGTACTGCCTTTGTAATGCAGCTTTGTTCAGCACTGCTGCCGCTAATGACAGCCTAGTATCAGAGCAAATAATGAGCAAACCAAAGGAGCATTTGACCCTTGATGTACCCTCACACAATGCAGCAGTTTTTAGTCTGGAGGCCCTAATTTAGGTTCGATAGCCCAAATTATAGACAATAATTCAATATTCTTTGTGGGGAGCTGAGCAAGTGTCACCCTGCCATTTGTTTAGCTTATCATTTTTTCCTGCCTCTTTATTTATGTATTTTTTTTCCCTTTTCATTATTTTCCAACCTGGCCTCCCTGCTCCACCTCCAGCATTGATTTCTGACCTTGTTTCCACTGAGAGGTCTGAAGATCTCTTTGCTCTGAAGGAATTCATTAACCTTTCCCCTTGCCCAGAACTAGAGAGAAAATCTTTATATTTTTAAGTAAGGCAAATAAACACTGTTAGTGGTTATCGGAGTCCGCTCACTGGCTGCTCCCCAAGAACTCCACTGCTTCCTTAGGAACTGCTTCTGAGTTTCCATCTTATGGGTAATTTTGGATTTGAAATCATTGTTTAAACACCGACTAATTTTCTCCAGAGCCTGTGTTCCTGCCGGTGCTATCCGTGCTCTGTCGCCACTCTCTGCACTGGGTGCCATCCTGCTGCTTTCCCTTCGCCATGGCACGGCTCCAGCAGCAAGGACGGTGCCCGAGCGGCCCCGTTGTCCCCACAATGGTTAAAGACCAGCATGTAATCAAAGGTGGCATAAAAGCAGCATAAAGCCAATCCCATGATGGCGGACCCTGGGCCAGGATATGTCCCCAAAGTGCTGCTGAAACTCTGGGGTCCGCCCAGGGCAGGGAGATGCGGGGGAACCTGCAGGACCTGTCCAGATGTTGAGAAAGCAGCTGCTGCACCTTGCATGCCAGCTCTCCTCCATCCCTGGCCCACCGGAGGGGGAGAATCTACTAAAGGAAGCATTTTGCTATGGTTATCCACAGGTAGGTCACTAAATTCATTAAGTTAATTAATTACATGCAGCACATTCACTGTGTCCACAAGTGTTTGAACTGTAAGGAGAAAGGTATTGTCGGAGCCGGGAAGAGGACAGAAAGTCAATTTGCAAAGGGATATGGAGATTTTGATGCTCAGCTTCCTTTAAACTGGAACAAAACATGAAGGGTTTTTCAGGCAAATTCCCGGGAAGGTTGCAAAACTGTTTTCCAGGAAGACTGATAGGTAATTTGGCAAAAGCAGAATTTTGGATTGAAAAAGAAAAAATCAGTTCATCTTAAACTTTTAACATCTCACAGGAGATAACCTTAAAAGTTGCTACAGGAGTAAAGGTTGAACACAGTTGTAATTGTTATTTGTTATTCCTTGCCTCTACCAAAAATTCATTTTGGGAAAAAGAGGCATGGTTTTGTGAAGTGTTTGCTTTGTAAAAGAACAATGTTTTCCGGAGGTTTTCTGGAGCAGCCAGGTCACGCCTTGCCCTGCAGGCAGGCTGGGATGCTGCACGGGTCTACGCAGGCCACCCCGCTCCTGCTCCGTGGGGTCCGGGTGCTGCCAGGGATGCTGGCTCCTGCCCTGGGCTGCGTCAGGGGACAAACCGGCAGAGCCCATTGCTGTGGCCTCTGGGACCGTGGCACAGGGCAGGGTGTCTCTGCTCTGAGACTGGCATGTCTTCCGCGCTGCTGAATGGAGAGTCTAAGCAAGTATCTCCTCCTGTGGCTCTCCATGCTGTTCCCAATTGCTTCTCCTCAGCATTATAAATCATGCTATTTGAATAGAAGCTTATACAGTTAGCTGCCTGAAAGATTTTACTGATTAACCTTAAAATATGCTATAAATCTTATTCTCTTACTTGCTCATGGAGCACCGAGAAAGCAAATAGGCTCCTGCGCCGTTGGAGGCTGGCGTGTGCAGCAGGACAGGCTCCATCAGCACAGGGTGAAGGAGCTCCAGGAGCTCCCGGGGCAGCAGGGGCTGGGGAGCACAGGCTGTCATTCTGTTCTCTGGGGCAGGCTGCAACCAGAATGGCAGAAAAAAAGCTGTTTTTACACTGGTCTGTCCTCCCGTTGAGGCATACGGCCAATGCTGCACCACAAGGTTGAGGTCTTCAGCCAACCTTCTGGCAGGGGAAGAGGGCTGCTAGCTGGTGGGTAGGTAATTCCATTCTCCCTGGCTGTGCTTTGCCTACGACTTCAGAACAATCTCTTTTATTCACCTCTTCATCCTGAAAAACACATTAAAGCCCTAGTCACTGAGGTGTGGTGTATCTTGCCAGGCAATCGCAAGGGAGTTGCTATCTTCTCCTCTGGACAGGGCTGCCCTGTCAGCAGAGATGAACCACCAGCCCATCCACCCAACGAGCCATCGAACATTCACGTGGCAGGAACACTGGTCTTCAGGAACACTGGGTGTGTGTCAAGCCTGTGATCTTCTTATGCTGTGGTTCAAGGACAGCTTGCACCCCAAAGGTGGGATGCAGAGGTACTAAATATGGTAGATCATTTTTGGGTTGGACAGCACAGCGAACCGTTCCTGCTGAATTCCAACGGACATTCTGCTGTGTTCGTGCTACTCAGCTTGTGATGAAAGGTGAGGAGGAGGTTTTTACCAGCGTGGTGTTGCGGTGCCTTTACCCTCATGTCTTGCTGTGTGACAGAGCCTGGCCTTCAGGGACACACCTGAATTTCTGAGCTGTGTGAGCTAACCAGCTCTTGAGAAATAAATTTAAACAGTGAGTGAGATGTATCACAAATACATCTAGCTCGTGTTCTACCCCATGCCATTGCTTTATGCTGCACTGTAATGTATGAACTAACATAGACCACATGTTTTTTAAAAAAATATTAAAAGCATCCCTCCTCTCGGGGCTTCGTGCTCCAGGGAGGGAGGGAGGGAGGCTGATGGCCAGTTACCTGCTGTTAGCCCGCAGCTCCAGCTTTGCCAGGCTGCCTCGTCTTTCTAAACTTTTTATAATCCCTCTTTATTATCTTGGTGGCAAGAAGACCGAGTGAAGCCTCCAAAGCAAGGTGGTATTCACGGAACATTTCTTTGTCTGAGATGGGGGGCCTTCGTACCAACCGGAAAGCTACCGTTGCCTGTCTGGCACTGATGCAGTAAGATCCCGTTTAGTGGCATCACTCAGGACTTGTCATATTACGGGATGTCACAACATGTCAGCCTCTGACAGGCTGGATACCTGCTATTAACTTGCAGACTAGTAGCAAATACAAAATACAGGTGGTGAATGAAGGCAGTGCCAGGAGCAGAGCGGATGCCCCTTCTGGCAGCTGGGCTATGGCTCCACCAGCCCGGCTTTGCGGAGTAGCCCCAGGCTTCGGCACGCTCAGCTCCCTCACAGGAACACCTAGAATCAGGGCAGGCTTTCTGCAAACGCGTGAGGCAGAGGCAGCCTCCAGAATGGTGACAGACAGCCCGATTTGGGAAAAATTCCTTCCTGACACCAAAGCATCAATTCAATCCTGACACAGCACCCAGGCACCGGAGTTGTCAGCAGTACTAGAAGCAGCAGCATGTGCAGCCAAAGTCCCTTCTGTATCTGTCGCTGTATCCGATGCTTCAGGGAAAGGTGGAAAAGCAGAACAAGGCTAGAGGCCAAGGTGTGCGTGAGGCGGGTGGGGGATTCCTTCCTGCTCCTGCATCTGGCCCGTGGAAGTCCCTGAAGCATGAGTTTAATTAATTGGCTGCCTGTGAGTGCAGTACAACAAACACGGTAGATCAAGTCTCCTTTTGCCCCTGTTGGTGATATAATTCAAGCCTCAAATCATAGGTTTAATTACAGGATCACCCTGCCTTGTCATGCAGTTTGTCCCGTGAACTGAGCAAGCTCTGTCTTGAAGCTGACTGTGTGTCTTGCCTCCAGGACCTCACCTGGAGGACCAGTCTGGGATGTGTGGAGTTGCACTGGGCTGAGCAAGGAAGAGTCCCACTGCAGGTAATGGCATCCACAGCAGTGGAAACAGCCTGAACCTGGAGGCTAGGGCAGAGGTGGTCCTTCTGGGACCCCTTGGGCAGAGCAACCAGTGTAGCAACCGGTGATGTTCCTCGGGTCACTCCTTCTCCCAATACTCACAGGCTCTGTGCGGGAAGCCCTTCCCCAGGCTTAGGAGCAGGGGCAGCAGCACCACGGGGCTGGCTGGAGGAGAGGGGAGCCAAGGTCCAGCTCTGCTGGAGGCCAAAGCAGACCACAGGAGCTGCTAGGGAAATCCTGGCACCTCACCATGATGGTGCTGGCCCTTGCTGTGCTCGTTTGGAGACGTTGCAGCCACAGCTTCCAACAGATCCTGTGGGGACAACAGTTCTCCAAGCCTTCCTGGGACAGAACTGGCCAGCGGGCAGTGTGGATGGATCTCAACCATCTGTCTGAGCTAGGGACATCCAAGCAGAACAAACCCTGCGCCCTGCTGACATCTGGGACGGGCTGGTCCTCCGTGCCTGTGCTCCCTGTGCCACTGTTTAAACCCCTTGTCTTCCATAGGGTTCCTCATGCTATAACAAGCCAAAAACCAGGCTGATTTTTATTTGTTTTATTATTAAGCTGATGAGGTTATTTATCCCATTTTATGCCCCATTAAATTCTGTGTTTGAAACTCTGTGGAGTGCTGGAGCTTTGCAAACAGGCATGCTCCGTGCCCATCAGCGATGCTCGTGGTGTTTGTCTTGGAGCACCCAAGCCCACGGCCCCTATTTACTCCCTGGGTATTCTTTTCTTTCCAAGGCTGGTGTGGCTGAGAGAGATGAATGCTCTGTCTGTTATTGTTACCTCTTCTCACTTTTTTTTTTCCATGCTCTCATCACTAGTTTGAGTGCTTCTTATTTTCCTTGCCTCTGAAAGAAGCCATAAAATTCCCCAGACCGTGTGTGGTATGGTGTGCACTTACAAATTACCATTGAAAAATGAATTGCCTTGACAAAATCTAATGTTTTGTGACACAGCACAAATATGCATTTCATTCTTGAAAAGAAGGAAAAGGAGCTCATTGGAAATATTAAATTAAGCAGTGTAACAGCTGAGAATAATTTGGTTTTCTGCTCTGTTGCTTGTGATTTGGTATGGAGTTTGAGGTGGCAGGCCAGTTCCTGTTTAGAGTATAAAGCACACAGATGCCTCAGATTTTATTCCTTGCTTTGGAGCAACTTGTTTTCATTGGTGCTGGAGGCTGGGTGCAGTTCAGAACATGGGTTTTGGGTAAAATCCCAGAGGCAGGGAACTGAGGTGGAGAACATTGTGGCCAGTGTGTGGGAATGTTTACCGTCATGCTGCAGTGGGCCACAGGAGACCAATGTGCTGTCTGCATTTTTTGCTGGTTCTCTGGTGGTTTAGAATAAAAATCCATTCCCATTAATAACAAAGCAGAGCAGGACCGGGTTTGGGAATTCCTGCTAACAGCTCTGAATCCCTGCTGTAGACGGGCATAAATAAAGCCTTTATTGTCTTCAATCATCCAGCCCTTTAATTACCTGTGGAGGTTCGTACAGTGACTCATTCCCCAAAAGAAGGGCCTGGGTGTTTTCTTGCGGAGCAGCGCAGATGTGAAACTCTCTGGGGTGCCGCTTTGCCCTTGTCCTGACAACGTCCCACACCCCTTTCTTCTCCCCTTCTGCGCCCATCACCATCCACCTCGGGGCTGATGCTCTGGCACGGTGAGACTCCGCAGGAACACAAGGCTCTGCAGGGCGATCGCTCAGCAGTGCTGGAGCAGAGACATCCCCTGGGATCTGCACGGCCAAGGACAGAGTCCAGTCATAGCTTGGATTGGATCCCCAGCAGGGGATTTCTCATAGCAGGCATTGGGGTTTATTTTATCAGTATTAGTTATTTATTTGTCTTAAAGTAGTGTCTGGAAAGGGATCAGAGCTCTAGAGGGACAAACACCATGAAAACTCTCAAAAGCAAGGGTCCTTGTCCCAAACAGGCTGTGGGACTGTGGCAGTGCCGTAACAAGGGATGTTAAAGCACTTTAGCACATGAGGGAGAAGCCACAGAAACAGAGTGATCAAGTTGTACCATTCAACAGTACCCAGAAGTCCAGTTTAGTATCTGTCTTCCCCGCTGCTTTTTTCTGCTGTGGAACTGCTTGTTCCTCCATTTTCCTGAGTTTTGCAATCGGAACAGCAGTTAGCTGTTGGAAACCAACATGATACCAACCACCAAAGCCTGTAAATATGGATCTACTCCGACTTGCTGAGGTGCTTATAGCACAACCATCTCTACTTCAGTGGTTATTTGCTGTTTATTATTTACTGTTCCCTAAAGCTGGCCAGAATTTTTCAGATCGAGAAGTGTATTTCTGTGTAATCAGGATATTTTGTAAGGGAAATGCTGATTAGAAAACCCTGTGGTTTCTTAGCAGGTTTGAACACAGCTTGGCGGTTCCTCAGGAAGCCCTTAGTGCTGCCTGGCCAGGAGATAACCGACACTTACCTTTCAGCCGGACTCTTCAATGTGATGCAAAGGCAGGGTAAAAAACATTCTGGAATTTCTGATTCTGTGAAAAATCTGCCAGGTTTTGTCCAATTTGGACTGAAACCAGATTCAAATGTTGCCATTTCCCACAGGGTGGGACCTGTGTTTTTTCAGCTAACTGTTCTGTTCCCATATGTCCCACAAGGGAGATGTTTAGAGCTGAACTTCTAAAGGCGGTACCAATGGCAGAGCCCTGCGAGGGTGTGTGCCCACCACCCCTCCAAAACCCCTCCCAGCTGGGTGCTGGGGGGCATGCGCTGGGGAAGGGACTTGAAAGGACATAGTGGATCAGGAAATAAAGGCAGTAAAATCATGATAGATCGCGGCAGTAAAACTTGCATTTATAGCTCATCCTGTGTGGTGGTTGAAACATGCTGCTAAGGCACTGGAGTATTTGTGTCTGAGAACACTGGCCCGTGTTGGTGGGGCAGTTCCTGTGGCACCAGCGAGCGCAGCCCTGCAGTGGGGAGGGTTCTGGATCACAGGGAGCAGGGTGGGCATCACCCCTGTGGGTGTCACAGCTCGGTCTCCGAGTCTCAGTTGTGGAAGTGGACATCTGCTAAGGTCATGTGTGGCCGAGGAAGGTGACTGAGCCCAGATGCAGTCACCTGCTTGGCTTGGATTGGGGCAAACAGGCTCTGACTCTCGCACCCTCCACATTTGCCTCTGATCCCAGCTACCCGCAGCACCCACTCTTGGCGGTGAGTGATGCTCCTGGGGGAGCATCGCAACCCCAGCCCGTCCCCAGTCATCGGCCAAGCCAAGGGCAGCCGGGAGCTCGGCTGGGGGGAGCAGCCCAGCCCCAAGGCACGGTGTTGTCAGCTTTACTTCTCCAGCAAAAGCCAAGCGCAACCTGCCGCTCACGCCAAGGAATCTTTGGCACAAGGATGTGGGTAGAAAACCCACAGGAGTGTCAAAGCCATGGACAGTCTCCAAAGTGAGAGCAGTGTTTGACGGGGGAGAATATGCTTTGGAAAATTTACTTGATCCTTGTTTGGAAGCAGCACTGAGAAGCACACTGAGCCCTTCGCAGACACACACATGCTGCCTTGAGGATATCTGTACAAAGCAAAGCACTGGAAACATGTTGTCATCCACCTCCTCCCTCTCATTCCTGGCAATCGAGTAAATATCCAAGGAGCTGCTTAGATCTGAGCGCAGGAAAGCAGCCACCCCAGCCCGGCACCAGCGGCAGGGACACCTCCAGTTCTCGGTCTCGACTGGCAGCCAGGTGGGCACAGCGGGTCCCGTCTCCTGCCTCCCACCAAAGGCACGGTGGCCTTGCACCTCCTTGTTTGCTGGAGAGGGACTGGGCAATGAAAGGGTGCCACGGCCAAGCTTGGCGCTTATCTGGATCATTCACCACTTGCCAGGAGTGCTGGTTTCTTCTCTTCCATAGCCAACACTGAAAGCCAAGGACTAGACATGGCACAGCTAGTGTTGTTTTAGCATCCCTTTTTCTTAAAAAAAAAANAACTTCCCAGATTGTACATCTGTCTGTATAATTTACACCACGAGGATGAGGAAGTGAGGAGGGCTGTAAACTCTTTCCATCTGTGCAATGTGTGTGATGATTTTTCCATTCCTTACTCGCCTCCCCCACCGAAAAATCCTGGGCTTGCAGAGGGTTTGCCAGCCAGTGGGCAGCCCCCGAGTGCCAGGGGCGTCTGCGTGCAGCGGGTGGTCTGTCTGCCAGACCTCGGCTCCCCTCGCCTCTTCCTCTTGCAGGGCAGCGCTTGAGTGGCTCC
Source organism: Chionis minor (assembly GCA_013398295.1). Taxonomy (NCBI): domain Eukaryota; kingdom Metazoa; phylum Chordata; class Aves; order Charadriiformes; family Chionidae; genus Chionis; species Chionis minor. Next base: position 366,632 of record VZSF01002948.1, read on the forward strand.
TCCCGCGCCCCATCCCTCGGGAGCACCCAGCCACCTGCCTGGAAATTGCAGTCGGATGAAAATGTTCCCTTCTAACTATTTTGACTGAAAATGGTATTTTTTGACAATTGGGTTCTTTCGCAGGGCAGACTGACTTTCCTTTGAAAGAGTCCAGCTCTTGGTAGAGCTGTCTTCTCCAGAAGATTGAGTCTGGAAATGTTCCTTCAGCTGAGCTGCTCCGGAGGGGTCCCTCTGTTCCTGCCATTAGTGGGGTTGCCCTCATCTTCAGGGCTCCCCTCCACTCGTGGGGTCCCCAGCTGGGCTGTGCTCGCTCCCCCTTGCCCCATGGGTGCTCAGAGCTCCCCAGGAGAGCCCACAGCAGACCGAGAGGGTCCCAGCAGTCACCAGGCAGTGAGGAATTGGAGCAGGAGAGGGCTGAAGCCATGGCCCATGGGCTGTCACAGCAGCATCTCGGACTGCACATTACTCAGTGCAAATATCTTGGGTTCTCTCCTCTTTTGAGCTCTGCAAAGCAGTGGTTGTTCCTGGTCCAGGGTCTCCAGAGGCTCCTAATGAAACCCCCATTTTGCCTGTGCTGGTGTCCCACCTATCCCCCCCATGGGCCTCTTCCAAGGGCTCGGGTTCCTTCTCCATTACTGTAGTCACCCTGTGATGTCAAGGCTCCTCTCCTCACCCCTTAAATGGGCCGTCATTAGAAAGAGTTGTTGGCTCACTGAGGATGGGGAAGCAGTTGAAATTATTACTGAGTCCAGGTTTTCGAACTGATTGGTGGTGTAAAAGTTTTTGTTCTTACATCGTCAGGATTTCCTTGGGGAAAAGCCTGTACTCCTGGCAGTGGGAGCGTGGCTTGTCAGCATGAAGTGGGACCTGCCGGAGCTGGTCGTGGGGCAGGTGGGCTCAGCTCCGAGCTCAGCTCCCCATGTGAGACAGGATTTGCTAAGCGCAGCCTGCTCTCCTGAGCGAGCCAGCTTGTTATAAATGTGCAGATACCAATATAGGCTGAGTGGGTGGTGAGAGGGGACCTCGTGTACTGCATAACTGGAGGGCTTTTGCAGCTATATCGGATGAAGAGATGAATGAAGGAGCGGGATGTTGTCACCTTCCAGCGCCCACTCACTCCCTGGCACACCAGCAGAAGTTGAATTTCTTTCAAACTTCCCGTGAATCACTCCCAGGCATGCAGGGATTTTGGAGGGTTTCTCGGGCGCCACCGGGGCCCCGTGCACCAGCACGGTGGCTCCCCCAAGCACAGCCTGTGCTGGGGCACCTTGGGGCCGGCTGTGCCCCACTGGTGCTGGGGGCATCCCCATGGCACCAACGGCCAACTCAGGGCCCTTGTGCCAAGAATATAAGGATGGGGGTTGACAGGCTGCTTTTGGCGTGGCCCCGGTCCTTTCTCTTGTCCCTGTCCCACTGCATAGCACAGATAAGCCGTGCTTCCCCCTGAACTGCAGGAAAAATTGCAAAAATAAACCCCGGCAATGCCGTCTCTGCCTTCTCCTGGGCATTTCATGCCTGTGCAGGGAACTCTTCCAGGAGGAGTAAAATGAGGGCTCTGTTCGTGGTTCCAGGAAAAGGCTGGTGCCTTCCATCTCAGCAAGCCGGCTCCCTGGCACCGGGGCATCCCTGGTTTGCAGCCCTCTGCAGGGAGCAGACAAACAATATTTGTCCTTCCTGGTACTGCCTGGCAAGCTCTGTATGACCCTTTCCTTGCTGGTGCTCCACAGCATCCCTCTCTGCAGGACAGCCACTGCCCGGAGCTGCCGGCACTGCTGCGGGTGCCCAGCGCACCGGTTTGCCAGGGCACACTGGTGGCGGGAGCAGCACCGATGCGGTTAAGAAATACTAATAAACTTTCTAGGCTAGGCACTCAGGCAGGCACTTCCTCCGTCTTGACATTAAATTCCTATTGGTGTGACTCATTAGCTATTTATTTATTTAAAACCACTGAGCTATTTGCAATATTTTTAAAAAGCAAACACAGTGTGTGGGCAGGGGAGCTGTTCTGCCTAAATGTTCGTCTCGGTGACACTGATGATAACTTATCAGAATAAATAAGGAATCTTCCAATCATTATTTTTTTCACTGGGAGAGTGTTTAGTGTGTTCTGTAGGAAAAAGTCACAGTGTTTCCTTCTCAGAAACTTTTTACCAGCCTGTGCGTTACATCCAGGTTATATCCCTATGTGGGTAGCTGCATGCATGTTCTCCGCAGCCCCAATTAAAACCAGAAGACATCATCTCTTCCCTCCTCTCCTGAAACCCTCCGCAGCTCTGATGGGTCTCTCCGAGGGCAGCCGTTTTGGTGGGGCTGGGTCAGAAATAGGCACCATAAATTACCATTTTTGCAGACCTGGGTTCGTGACGGGTGTTCAAGGGAGTCTGCGCGGTCATACCTTGAGAATAAACTTTTGGCTAATTATAATTTGGACATTATATTTTGTTTTAATGCCGGCAGCAGTCTTCCGAGATCACATTCCAACCTGGGAGGTCTGGAGGTGGGCAGGAGCTCAGATCAAGTGTGGAAACCGGAAAAATCAAACTCTTTGCATCCCCTTATGTTTTTAAGTTATCTCATTTTTATATAACCCAGCTTGGTAAAAATCCAGGAAAATTTTCTGCTACTATTATTTCCAGGGAAAATGTGGCTTTTCTGCTATTTTGAAGCTTACAATTTCACTTCACCGAAAGTGGAGTGTCTTAGAAACTTGAAAGAGAGTGAACTCATCCATGTGACAAAAACCTAGGAGCAGTTTTATTCATGAAATCTTCTAAAACATTCCCCTGAAATACCAGGAATCCCAGAGACAGAAAGGGCCCATTCCTGCCCAGGAGGTTGTGGCTGCGTCCTGCCCAGTGGGTGCCCCATGGCACTGCCACCCTGCATGTGCCGCTGCTGCTCCACCTGCTCCTTGGGCATCTCCATCCAGAGAGACCCAGAAGTGTCCAGCGTGGATTCTTATGCATCAGCTTCATTTTTCATTCTGATTCTCAACATTTTCAGCATTCCCCCACCGCCATGCTTGTCTTTTTACACGTTTCTGTGAAGGAGCGAAGGGAAGGATGCTGAGCTCGCCGAGCAGACATGTCCTCAGGTGTCTGCTGGTGGCCACCGCTGCGGGGAGCGGGGAGCGATGCGGGCACAGAACCCCGGGATAGGAGTCACAAACCCTCAGGTGTCTGCTTTCTAAAACACCTGGATTATGTTTCAGGCAGATGTTTAGTGGCAGGGCTGCTGCCTGGGGGTCTCTAGCCCTCAGGCCACCTGCGGCAGGGTGGGCTGCAGCCCCCATGGCTGCCGTTTGCAGTGGGCAGCAGGAGGGAAGAGGAGCAGAGCAGGCGTTAGACAAAGCGTGTCTCCCCCAGGGCCCTGGCTCCTGCCCTGTCCTGCTGGCGCAGGTGACCGCAGCACGCCCCACCTGCTAAATTTTTTGCAGTCGTCCCCTTTTTTTCTCTCGCACCATGTCCCTCCCTGCCGAGCGGGATCCGAGGGAGACGCGTGCGCAGCCCGTGCTGGACCAAAGCTCAGGGCTGAGCACGTGGTGCTGTGGGGGCAACAGCGGTGTTGGGGGCATGTGGATGGGGGGGGGACTGCGCTTTCCTGCTCTTGCTTCTCTTCCGACTGCCCCCAAAATTGCCTGCAATGGCAATGCTGTCCTACTGCAGTGCTTGGTACAAAAAGTCGACTGTTTTTGTCTTCAAACTCAGATTAAATTAAAAAAAAAAGAAAAAGTGGATAGAATGTCTTGCAGAATGCCTCCCTTTGTAAATCTCCTGCCCGATGCACCAGTCACATCATGTTATATTACGCTTCGAAACATAACATGATGTGACTGATGCAACATATGACGGATGGTGTATCAGCCAGGAAATGTAAAAGGACCCAATTTTCTAAAGAGCATTGTTACAGAAACAAACAAGATGCCCTTTTAACTTGTATTGATTGATTGCTAAAGAATAAGCTCTGCTCCTACTTTTGCAAGTACTATAATTAGTTGGTAGAGCTACCTGGAGGGGCAAGAGCCAAACGGGCGCTGCTTCCTCCTACAGGGAGGCAGAGGAGGAGGGAGAAGCACTGGAGAAGGTGGGACATGTGATGGACCCCCGGTCCCTGCAGCGGGCACCCGGGGAAGGTCCTTGCCCAGGAGCATCCCGCACTCGTGGCAGCGAAGGGGCGGGCAGGCCCCCCCACACCTTGGCGTTTTTGGGCCACCCAAGCGTAAACCAGGGGATAAGCAGTTCCTGGTGGGCTTCCATCGTGAGCACCGCCACGCTGGCTCAGCCACCCTTCACCGTGACATTCCCGGTGTGCCAGCCCCGCAGCAGCAAAATTCTTCTCATCCAGGGTCCTGCCGCGGCCGAAGGGAAGAGCCTCGTCGCTCCAGTTTCTGCAGCTCTTTGCATAACAGTTGCTCTTGCCCCCCCTTTTTTCTTTTGATTAGCAGCTAAAAATCACAGCTATGTCTGGCAGGACAATGCCTTTGACAGCAAAGGGAATATTAGGGTCAAGCTTTATTAAGAAAGAAGCTATTGAAATGACATACTCAAACATATTGCTATTAGGGACTTGAAGAGTATTTGCCTCATTAATGTAAAAGGTAGCTAGCAATCTTCTTGATCAACAGTGGCAATTTATTTTAAAGTGTCCATTTTCTGGATGTCAGAGGAAGACTTTTATTTATAATCTTATTTTCAATTTCCACAAAGAACACTTCACTCATGCTCTGTGCAGGTTTTTTTTGCAGACAATAACCGATTATAAAACTGCGCGCTCCCCCCCACACACATCCCCCTTGTAGTAGTGTTGACATATGGAAATGAATCAAAATGTAATAGGCATAATTACAAGCATTGTGTGCAGGCTACAATTAGTGTCTCTTCAAAGCAGACTTGTAATCAAAAGACACCAATAGAAGAGGGGAAGAAGCGAGCGGACGCTTCCCGGGATGAGCCTGGGCTGGGAAGAAGTTTCCCACCCGACGGGAGCAGAGGGGGTGCCTGGCTGCGGCGTGTGTGGGTGTCCCGGTAGGTCAACAAGCTCGGCCACTGTGGGGACAGCCCAGGTCTCCCAGTGGCCCCAGGAGCAGCCCCCTGCCCCGGCTCAATCGGCGCGGGCTGAGGTGGCACAGACAAACTTTCTTCCAAAGACAAAGAATGTGAGAGAGACACGATGATTTCATAGCACCAGATCGCTCATCGGGGAAAATGCTAGAAGACTAAAAAAGTATTTCAATCTCATGTTTCAAATGCAATATTTAAATTTTTTCAAAGAAATTAAATTAATTGGAATTATTGTCAAAATTTTCAACTAAGTCAAAACAAGATCAGCGTAATATTCCAAAAGAAATAGTAACTTTCTGCACAAAGAGTTGCTCTGTTCATCTTGGAATTAGCTTGTTAGAACCTTCCATTTCACCAATGGTCAAAAATTACTTGTATTTTACGTTTTCATGTGTTTTGTTAACTGCAGAATATATTATTCACACAGCTTTAAACATAAGATACAATGTAAGTGTAAGCAAAATCCCATTACTTTGTATTCCTTTAAACTCCGGTTAAGGTGGCGGATCTAAACACAGCTGGTTGACAGTTTTGCAATTCAATTTTTACCTGTCAGAAATGTATTAAACTGAAACTATTTTTGTAGGAACATTTCTATGTTAATAAGTTTTTGCTTTGAAATACACCACCACCACCACCACCCCCCCCTTTTAATAAGGTTAAAGCATTATCTGTTGGCCTTATTGGAAGGGACTGCAGGATTTTCATTTTCAAATTCATTTTGTGCCCTAATAGTTTTTAAAAATCAAAGTCAGAATGAAATATTTTTTGACCATTATTCAGCTGACTGTTTTTATTGACCCAAACCACATTTCTTTTTATTTTTTTTCCCAGGAAGGTGTTGAGGAGGAATTATTCTCATCAGGAGCAGAAGCAAATTTTGGATTTTGGTATTTCCTTCAGAATTCCCCGGTGCCACCGGGAGCCCCTCCTTGCAACAGCCCCACGGGACCCGCTGGCAGTGCAAGTGCCACCGGGAGGCCCCAGGAGAGTCCAAGCACTGGACTTTGGTACAGGGCAGCAGCAAATGCTTTGGGAATAATTGATCTAGCTGACACTTGGAATGGGGTATGGCGATGCAGAAACACCTCTTACCCTAAACGTGGACATCTGCAAAGAGATGGCTGCCTGGGAGGACAAGGGTGCACGGGTCCCCAGCACCCACCTGTGTCCCGTCCATCCCGCTGCCGGTGGGTGCAGGTGCCAGTTTGGGGGGGTGTGGGGGTGAAGCCTGCTCCTGCTGCCACCAGCTGTCCTTGTGGGGATGCTGGGATAGAGCCCACCGCATCGGCACCAGCACCGAGGAGGAGGAGGAGGGGGTGACGGTGGGGTGGTGAGAGCAGGGCGCTGCCTTTGCCCGTGCCACAGGCACTCTGGCAGGGTGGCTTATCCCAGGGGGTGGCTGCTCAGAGCAGGAGCAGCTCAGTCGAAGTCAGCAGAGGGATGCTGGTGTCAGCCAGGGAAGGATCAATCCCTTTACCAGCGGGTCTGTGTAGGAGGACTTATATTTGTTTGCAGGAGCCAGATGGTTAAAGAAGAGAGTGACATACTTGCAAGAGCAGGAGCCACGAAAGGAGAAGGGGGGAGAAAGTCCCTGGGAGAAGCGAGACCTGGGGAGCATGGCCCTGTGCACCCTGTGCCGCAAAGCAGCCAAAGGACCCAACAGTACAGGGGTGTGCCAGCACTTTGGCTCTGCTTCCCACAAGGATTCATCCCAGGAAGCTTTGGAGCATCACTCTTGCATTTAGACATTCTTCCTCCCTGACTTGGGATACACAGAGAAACTGAAATGCAGGAGATACTAATGCTGGAAAAGTTACGAGGACAGAAGCAGCGGGCACGACCTTGCCGTAGACGTGAAGTTCATGATCTTAAGCAGCTCTCCATTTATTAATGGAGGAGCCATTTATTAACCTGCTGAATTCAGTTATGCTGGCATAAATCTGAAGTAACCCCATTGAGTATGGATTTATACCAGTGTATCTGAGGGGAGAGCCTGGCCGGCGTCTTTGCCCACTTCTACAGGAATGGCAGGGACAGGATATTGCACTGCTGTACTGGGGGGCTAGAGAGGAAACTTGAAATAGTGAAGTTAAGTTTAAAACAGCAGCTCAATTTCTGCAAAATAAAGTGTCCAGGAACACGAATGCTTCCCACGTAGCGTGCTCCTGCAGAGACCAAACCTCTGCTCACCTTCAGCCGAGGGGAAGTGCGAGACAGGGGAGCATCCTCAGGTCCTCCCCGGTGGCAGCAATGCCTTTGCTCAAACGAGGTCCGTCGGGGAGAGCTGCTCCCTCCTGGGGTTCCCCACACTGCGCCAGCACTGCCGCGGTCTCAGCATCCTCCTCGCACACCCACAGCAGCTCCCCCTCTGCAGCCACCCCAGTCCAGCGCCCCCAGCCCTCTGCTCAGGGGACAGGGAAACTCAGCTTTAATGGTCAGTTGTGGGTATGACGCTATGTACAGTTTTGGGCAGTAAAGCAGGGAAGAAATTCATCGCCAGCTAAACAAATCCATCTATTTAACCCCAGCTAACACCTCAGGTCTTCGTCTCCCTGCATGGGAGGGTGGATTTTAAACTGGCAGAACATAACCCATTGTGTTTTATTCTCTCATTCCTAGTGTTTAATACAGGCTACCAAGCAAAGGCGATGCTGAAGATGCTGGAGAGGAGGAGAAATTTTCCTCTGAAATATTAACAGTCCCTTTGGGTCTTTGAAGGAGCTGAAGAGGAAACATGAATCTGAATTTGGAATTACATTTTAAGCCTTCCTGTAGCCTTTTAAAATATCAGAAGGAGTAAGGGTCTGCTATCCTAACCATCAAAACCGGGCACAACCTCCTCTTTAAATGTGTATAAAAAATACCCTGTGGCTTACTGTTGCCTTCCCTTATCTGTCTGCTATTCTGAGGCTGACTTCATCTTCAGCGTGCAGTAGTTCCTTTCACAGCCCTCAAGAATAGCGAGGCTCTCACTATTCCCGTCACGCGCTGCGCAGGTCGCCTGGCCCCGCTCTTATCAGTGGAAGGCACATGGAGCGCCGGGGGATGCCCCGCTTCTGTGTGCGCTGGTTCCAGAGCCGTCTCCGGCATCGGGCACGGGGCAAGCCACCGCCGTGACCTTGAGGGTCTGGTTTTCTCCCCCTTTTCTGAAAAAGCAGGATTTTAGCAGACTGGAACTGAATAGACCCTGGCAATTCCTGTGGGAAAACTTCTTTGAAGCTGTTCTATAGATGCGGTAAAAGACTTCGTGTGGGGCGTTTGTGTGCAGGTTCCCCCGGGATGCGGAGTTGCTCACGGGAGGAGCAAACTCCAGGAGATGCCCGGTTTGGTTGTCGCTGCCCCTGACAGTGAGCTCTCCCGGTGCCCGGCGATGCTCCTGCTGAGCCAAACCCTCTACTGCCCGGGAGCTGCCAGGTGGGACTGTCTGAGGGTTTGGGGCCGGGGCTGGGAGAGGCACCAGTGGGTCCCATGCTCAGAGCCTGGCTGCTCTTCCTGCCCAGGGAGCACAGGGCAGAATTCTCTGCCATCTGGGAGCCCTGGGAGTCATCCCACCCTGCACCCAAGGCCAGGGAGAGCAGCTGCATTCAGTTCATTTACTCCCGACAGCACCCGATGGCTTCCCGTGCCACGCCAGCCTGCTGTCCTGCCACCCACAGAAAGTCCCACCAGCGTCCCACCAGGATCCCACTGTGCCGCAGGCAGCTCGGCACGTGGCGGCAGCGCTGCCGGTTGTCCTGCCTGCCGGGTTCCCACACCTCCTCCGTAATGACCTGTGATTGCTCTGACTTTTATGATGCTGGGTGCCATTGTGCAGATATATAGTGTACGTTGGGGCATTAATATCCTGGTGAAACAACCCTATAATAGTATAATTAGTGGCGCTGTTATTTCAGTGTCCTGCAGAAGCGCATTTGAAGAGTGGAGCTGGGCTCAGAATAAAACCAGAGGTCACACAGACCTTACTCTCGAGGGAGCATCCCCCCCCCCCACACCACAATTTCATGACCCACCACAGAAATAAATAGGTACTTGTCTGTGACAGCCAATGAACGCACCGTGCAAGAAGCATCTTCTTGACGAATTAGTGGGCTTCTGAATAAAGAAACTCTCCTCCCCCAGCCCACCTACACACTCCTGTGCGTGCCCGCTCTCCTGCCGCCTGCAGCAGAGCATTGCACACGCATGCACACGCATGCACGCGCATGCACATGCACACAGCCACCCCTCCCAGGCTCCCTGTTCTGCCTTCTCCCAGTCTGATGCTGGGAGGTGCTGAGCGTCGCGCCCAGGGAGGAGTGGGCATTCGGCACCTCTGACAAGCACGCCCACGCACTCCCACTGCCCATATGGTTTTCGCACACATACTTTTAGCTGAACTTGCTTAGGAAGCATTTTGCTCTTCAGACCATTGTGGGAAAATTTATTGCTGCCTGTGATTTTTTTTTTTTTTTTAGCATTTTTTTTTTCCCCTCCTGTCATTGTCTTCTCCAACTCTGCTGGAAACTGTAATTGAAAATAGGCTGCGAAGCACTGCTGTGGCCCCCTCCCTCATGAATGAGTGACCACAGCTCTTTTCTGCTGCCTGCTACAGGGAAATCTCCAATAATCCATGCCACCTTTGACGCCTTACACAGCCCTGTAGGTAAAGTACTGCAAGACCCTCAGAAAATCCCTTTCCACGCTCAGCAGAGACTGAAAAGTGAAGCTCTTCCCTCCCTTCTTAAGTCGTTGATTTTGCACCGTACATTCCAGTATCAGCACTGGGCAAACGGGCAGTAAGGAGGCTGTGCTGCACAGATCTCCAGACCTCCTACGCACTTGATGGGAGGAAGACTTGCTGGTGCAAGGTCCAAACCCAACCGGATCACCCCGCAAGCCTTGTGTTCTGTTTATTTTTAGGATTCAGTTCCCCCAGACAGGCTGCGTCCTACTAACAGGCTTTCCCTTTCTCCTTCCTTCTCACACATTTTTACTTCTAACTAAGAGACAGCGTTTCCATTCTGTGTTAATTTTATCATTGTGAAACGTCTCCTCTGAACTGGAGGCAAACTTTGCGTTCCTAAATTTTCTTTGAGACACTCCTAGTCTGCTTTGCATCAATTGTGAAGCTTCATTTGTTTGTTTTTCTGCCCCTCTGTGTATTCCAAGGTCAAAAGAGATTTCAAACCAAGCAATCTGCCCTGTGCACGGCAGGCTGTGCATCTCTACAGACCCCATAGCTTTGGTTAGAGCAGAGCCCAGCCGGGGGGTTTACTGTCCTGGGGAGGCATGGGCAGACAGCAGGGATGGGGATGGATCCTCCCAGGATGCCTCAGATCCCACTGCCCAACCCACCACGCGCACACAGGCATGGAGTTTCCCGCAGAAACTGCACTCAGTTATATGATTTGGGAAGAAATCTAATCTCGTCTTAATTTGCTTAAATAGTATAAATTTCTAAAGAAAAGACATTTGAAAGCGAAATATCAAAATGTGACATTTGGAAAATGTTAAAAAGAACATTGTTGTGTTATTGAGATACTTCGTTTCAATTTCCTTTGAAATTAGACTTTGTCAAAATCACATGCTGCCATGGAAAGTTTGTTCCCATAAACCAGTGGTTTCCCGAAGAAAGAGCTTCTGCTTTTAAGTTTTTGGTCGACTGCTAGTAAAAGGACCTCAAAGGGGCCGGTGGCAGCTAGATGTGCCTGCAGCGGTCCGTATTCTGCGTGCACATTTGCAGGCAGCGCGGTGTGCCTTTGGCCCCCGAGCAGCCTCTCGCCGTGCCAGTCACGTCTCCGACAGCCCCGGCAGGCGCAGGCGTGCGGAAGAAAGCGCTGCTTTGGGAAAAACAGCTTTCGCAGAAAGACGGACCAGGAATTTGGGCTCCGGCATACAGCGCAAATGCAGGCAGCCTCCAAGGATATTTCAGTTTTCATTAAATGTTCACAATGACAGTGAGTTTTGCAGGCTTTGTTTCACATTACTTAATAAAGCCAATGTAAATCTGTGGATTTTAACTTCTCCATTCTGCATTAGAACAGTCTTAAACCAGGCATAAATACACAGTCTGGTTGTAATTGTTCTGGCCTAGTTAACCACGGCACAGAACAAAATAAATTGGGCTCCATTTATTTACACAGCTTTTCTGTGATTTGCATTTAGTACGCCGTTAATATTTAAAATAAGAATCCTGCCCTGCAGCCTGTTTTAAACCATGCAGCCAGCGCTGCCCTTGCGGGAGGGCAGCATGGTGGGCTGCCAGGGCCGGTGCGGGCTGTGCTGGGTGCTCCAGCCCAAACTTCACCAAACTTTTACACTTTGACTGGAGACCCTGAGACCCACTTGGCTAGGTGCTCCCCCTACCCCGGCCCCCCCATGACAGGGAACCCCACGGCACTGGTGCGCAGTGGTGGCACCAGTTAACGGTGATCTCAGGGCAGGCACTCCCATCCCACTATACTTATTTAGTAATTGACTCATTCCTGCATTTTTCTCTGTTTCTCTTCCAAGCACAGATCCTGCTTAGCTGCCAGGCAGATGCAGGCCTGAAGGAGAAGCCTGTGCCCAGCTCCTGTTTTCCAGTCAAACCCAGCACTCGCAGGGATTAATCCCAATTTCTTCTCCAGTCTCCAGAACTCGCGACACCGTTCTGCAGGTCACTTCCCCCGCCTGTGTGCAGAGATCACCGCAGCAGCAGCAAGGCACATGCTTAGAATGCACTAGCAAAAACTAAGATTTTCTTTTCCTCCCATCTCACCGTTGGGTTATTTATGCAAGTTAATTGATTATTTTGTAGTTGTTGTTGCTTCTCTGCAGCAGGAAGAGAAGCTGAGCTGGCACCGGAGCAGCCCGTATTCAAATGCAGCTTTCTGCAGTCAGCAAAAAGAAGGCAGAAAATGACTGTTCAATTAAATCACATATTTTGGGTAAACGTTCCCTTCTGAAAAAGTTGGGTCTCTGCTTCAAAACTGGGTGGCACCATGAGTTGCTATGAAATCATCCCAGGCATTAGACGGAAAAGAGCATTTCTTGTTTAAGTGTTGATTAAAAAGCAATATGTTACCGAAAAGCTTCGCACCAAATGGGTGACTCTTGTCCCCGGTTCCTTAGTGACTCGCGGAGATTATCGTGATATGCTGGGTGACTCTTCAGAGTGGGCTCTTCACAAAGCTGTTTCCCAGCCCTGGGTCTCTTGGTGGGGTATTTGCTGCATTTCAGTGAGGACCTTTAGGATGAAATGAATTCAGTTTAGCAGCCAACAGGCTCCCAATCGATTCATTCTGCAGTTGGGATACTTTATGGCCAAGAAGGACCGTTTTCAGCACTGACATGCGTGCAGCCGCTGAAAGGAAACCTTGTGCAAAAAGGTATCCACGAACCCGTCGGTTTTATGTTTGGGGAATAATAGTTATTTGGTTGCTCAAAAGGCTGCCAAAGCCCCGCAGGAAAACTCTGATCGCAGCCGTGCTGAGATGCAGCCCGCGCTCAGCGCTGCAGCTTCCTGCTGTCCTGCAGCGCGCGGGAGACACGTCTGCAAGCTCACGTTCTACCTGTCATCCTGCCCAGCCGCCCGCTGCATCCCCCTCGCCTTTGTCTTTTTCTTGATAGCAACAGCAATTAACAGGATCACAGGGAAAGAGAGCAAGGCAGCGAAGAAGAAAGGCCATGGCTGGGTGCAGCATGCGAGGGGGACTGAGAATGGAGGGCGGGAGGGAGGGGGCAGCGGGGATATGCTTGCTCCAGCCCAAACTTCACCACGGTCGATGTGCGGAAGCCATAGCCGGGGCAGACTTGCCTTCCCCCATGCCTTGCTAGGAGCAAACACTGCCGACCACCTCCAGCTGGCCGGCAGCTTGTTCGCCATCACCGCTCGGCACGGTGGGAGAGCTGTGGGACTCCCCCTGGGATGCCAGAGGACAGGGAGCCCGGAGGAGCTGTGTGCCGGGAGCGGTGCCCGTGGTGTGGGCTGGCCCCGTGCCCGTAGAGCCGCCCTCCCAGCAGCCAGGGATGGAGGGACCTGTGCAGCGTGGCCGGGCTCAGGCGGGTCCCTCGGCAATCTGGGCTCAGGGCAGCGCTGCGGTGGCCTCACGGCAGCCCTCGGTGCCCCGCACTGGTGCCACACACCGTCAGCTGCCTTTGGGGTGCTGCACAAGCTCCGTGTCGCTGCAGGCTGCGATGACGGCTGCAGACAGACAAGCTGGCTGCCTGCGAGTCACCTGCACTCGGAAGCGGGGTTTGGTTACGGCTCTCGATTCTCCAGCCTGCTTCCCAAATGCTAATGTAGCTTTTGATGTACGTGTCTTCATCCTTCAGCAAAAGCGGGATCTGGCTTTGGAGAAACGCAGCCCGATGCCGACTACAGTTTTGCAACAGGAGCTCCCGTCCTGTTCTTTGACTTGATACCAGCGTTTTGTCATTTTTGAGGAAATAACAAACTTGAAAGTATTCGGCTTTGGTGCAGCAATTGCAGCTTAATTGCACATCTCCTTCTGCCCACACAAATGCTGAAAAGTGACTTGGCAAACTTTAAAGGCAATCCAGGGACTGAAATGGGAAGACTTGACAAGCCAGCATTCATCAGCTCTGACTAACGCGTCTGTAGTCTCAAACCTGCTGCTGTTCCCGCTTTGGCCTGACATCTTGCTGCCCTCAAAGAATTTCTTTTGAGTCTCAATCAGCGGCTGCCGGGTGGCTGCGTCTGAAAGGTCCCCCCAGCATTTCAGCTGCCAGGTTACCCACCAACTAGTACCAAACCATTCCTGGGGCAAGGAAGGGCCGTGTTGGCGGCAACCCTGGCTTTAGGATGGGATGGGTTTGCTGCACAGAGAAGACGGAGGGTGCAGATGCCCTGGAGCGTCGCTGGGATTTGTGCTGGTGCTGTTCTGGGGGACACGGGCAGTAACACGGCTCCCCGGCCCCGCTCGCCCTCCAGGTCGGAGGAGTTGCATCCCCAAGAGACCTCAGTGTGGGTTGGTGTACTGGGGCTGGGGGTGGCAGTGGGCTCAGGGAATGCCCAGTGTCCTTGTCTGATGGAAACCTGAGCTGCGGTGGAACCGCAGCTCCCATGGGGGGACGTCTGGGCAGGGCAAAGGGGAAGAAGGGAGGGAGGCAGCACTTGCCTTGCCACAGGAATGGCAGCATCACAGATGATGAGAGAGGTGCTCTGGTCATGGCACTGTGCTGGGAAGCATCGTGTCCCCAGGGCAGTGGCTTTGGGGGCTGCACCGGTCATGCCTGCATCCTTTGGGGTGCAGGAGGGGCTCCTGCACTCTCTGTTGCTGCTCCGGGTGCAGACCTGTCCCCAAACAGCTCTCCTCCAAAACCTCCCACTCCTCGTGGGTCCTCCGCAGCCCACGTCTCCACAGGGCATCCTGGATTAAACACGACGGCTGACAGATTCCCCGTGCTATTCTCCATCATAACCATAGGCACACTCCCTTCTGCTGTCACCTACTCTTCTGGCTATTCATGGGACTGGGGGTCTGCACTGGCTGCAATAGGTTGAAGAAGGTTTTCATCCCCCAGGTCTTGCAGGCAGGCTCCAGGCGCTCAGTCACGGGGAACACAGAGCCCTGGGAGCCAAAATGGACTCACCCCCTGTCCTGTCTGGAGTCAAAGTGCACCCATAGGTGTGTTTGCCCAGCCCAGCTGACCTTGCTCCTGTTTTCCCAAGTAAAAACTCAGCCAAGACGCTGGAGAGGCTCCAGGTTGTGCTGCAAGGACAAGAGCATGCAGGGAATATTTTGCTCGCTTTGCCGCTCTGAGAGACTGGCTGCCCGGTGGCGGCGGGGGGCAAGCGGGTCCTTGCTGCCTTGGCACGTCCACACAGCTCATGAGAGAGACACTCTCCTGGCCCTCCAAAACTTTCACACCCTCAAAATGTTCCTGGCCCACATGAAGGCAAAGGGAAGCTGTGCCAGGGGCTGCCTGATTTGGGGCAGATGCTGTTCCCACGTATCGGAAAAGTGGGATGCGGGTGGCGGGAGGAGAGATGGGGAGAGGAGGGTGGTGGGGGAGCAGGGCAGGAGCGGAGCTGTGCCTGAGGGCAGGGGCAAATGCGACGCTCAGGTCGCCGTCGCTTCCCAGCCCTGCTGGTACCCATGGGACAACCGCCCCTGCTGAAGCGGCGAGCTCGGCACTGCCGGCAGTTCTCCCCGCTCGGCCACGAGTGCCGAGAGGTCTCTTCCAGGAGACACGGAGAGGAGTTAGCCGAGATTAGCGGTTAGCCCAGAAAGCATGTAAATGAGGTCACGAACCCCCAGAGGAAGAGCAGCGAAGGAGTCAGACAACCACAAAAGATCTTGTGGTTATTTGCTCAGGTTCAGATGCATCTCACAGGGGCTGCTGCTCTATCCATCCCTCTGTCCTTGGGGGTTCTGGATAAGCAGGCTTTTCAGAGGCTCTGAAGGCAGGGAAGGGAGGAGGTGGGATGGAGCAGAGCTGGGAGGGCTGGCCCAAGGCGGGAAAGCAGCGAGATGTGAGCTTCCAGCAGATGAAGAAAAGAGTTAATTGCAGAGCTCGGCTCACCTTCCTTGGAGGTTTGTGATCAGCATGAAGTTAGGGTGCACTTTAATTCATTATTGTGCTTGAACTTCTCTGCACGGCTGAGCAGGGGTTTAGTGTACGCAGTGTACTGCTTACATTTGGCATGGAAAACATTGAGTCTACAGGCTTTTGCAAGTAAAATATTTAAGATTTCTCAGCAAATGGTGCATGCAGTTTTTCAGGAAGATGTTTTGCTGTTTTCCTCACGATCAGACTCATCCGGCATGTTCGAGCGACGGCTTCATTTATATACAGCATTGAAGAAGTGAGGGGAGTGGATGTTCTCTTCTTTCAGAAAAGGCACAATTTACCAGAGGACAGGAATTATGTAAAGCAATGTGATTTACTCACGTCCTGAAGTCTGTAAACAGTGTGAGTTATGCTGCATGGCGCTTTTGAAAAGATAACTGGGAAAGGAGGCCCCTTGCTTCATTTTGTGAATGAGTGACTCTATTGTATAATGTTGGGGTTTATTCCATTTCATACTGTGTACACAGTACTTACTGCGTGCTTGTAAATGAGCAACTGAGGAAATAGATCTTTGCTGGAGGCAATTGCTTTCCCAATAGTGATAGAAAACATCATGCGTGGCAGACTTAGAGGTTATTATTTTAATACCTTTCTTCTCGTTGTGGAGCAATGCGCCCACATGCTCTGGCAGGCAGACCGAGTCGCACCCTCCCTCCCCACCACACCAGTTACAGTCAGGCTGTCGCAGTGGGTGCAAGATCCCCCTGTCAACCCCGATGCCGTAGAGCCAGGCTGAGCCAAACCCTTGTCTTGCCCGACTACAGCAATGAGGCCACTGGAGATCTTTGCTCCCTCCTGCCCTGGCCCTGTCAGCTGCACCCTCTGCCTCTGCTCCAGGGTCTGTCTGCCCCGTCCCTCCTCCCCTGCTCCTTCGTTCCTCCAGCCAACTCCTCCTCGCAAGGAAAATCCATCTGCCATGCTCTCCCATACACCTGAGCGAAAATCCGACTTTGTGAAAAAGCGTTGAGCTTTTGTCTGCATTCTGCATGAGGCTCAAAATATCATTTTCCTGGGGAAATCTGTTGGGATGATCTAAACGTGTTGAGGGCAGGGTGGATCTAGGGGCAGTGGGAGAATGGTAGCATCTCAGAAGAGCAAGTTGGTTGGCCAGACAGACCAGGCACTTGAACCATGTCCTTGCAGGCTGCTCTGACTGTGTGTTTCTGGGAGGTTTCCCATGCTCGCCTTTATTTTCAGTAGAAATTCCAGCCCTCATGACAGACCTCCCTCTGAAGGCACTCCACACACATCAGCACATCACATTAGCTCCGCGATCACTTATTTTCTAACCAGCAGAGGGGCAGCTGAAAAACTCCTGAACAACACAAGGTCCTCTGCTCCCGCAGCCCTGAAGGACCACCTCCCCCAGTGAGTTCCCTGGGGTAGACTATTCCCACCGGATCCTGCTCTGGAGCATCTTCATCACCCCCTGTCCCAGCTAGTCTTTGCCTGGGGGTGTTGCTTTGCAGCCTGCAGACCCTTTGAGTGGGTCCTGCCTGGCAAGGTGGCACTTTGCACCCTGCTTGCAACAATGACAGTGACAGAGGAGCAGCATGTGGCATCGCTTTCTGGTTACCTCTGCGGAGGGAGAGATGGGATACAGTGGAAAGAGCGGGTACCAGCGATGGAGCCGTGTTTAGAGGACCATGCACCGACTGCCCGTCCTTCATGCGAGTGCTCCAAGGAGCAGGGGACGACGTTCCAGAGTCCCCTGCTCTGCCCCAGCTGCTTTGAGCCTGCATGCCAAAAGCCCAGCACTCTTGTGTCTGCACGGACACTGCAAGGTTGCCTGCGCCACGTGAACCACACATGCAGGCGAAAATGCTGCAACCCTTAGTGCAAAAGCTGCGGCTGTAATCACAAGGCTGCTGCTGGCCACATTCCCAGGCACGAGGCTCTTGGCAGGACCCATGGCTGGGGCAGGCAGAGGGCTGGCAGCTGGCTCGCGCCCGGAGAGCTTCTGCCTTGGTTTTCCAAGACTCCCTGTTTATTTGTTCTACAACAGCTTGAAACCAAATAGGGTTAATAGCCCTCTCTGTGTCCTAGTGAGATGAAACTACCATTGGGAGACCCAGGACAATTTTTATATAGGATTAGAAAACAAAAATCAATATTTAATTATCTGTAAGCTTTTTGTGTCACTGCATCCTTAGCCTGCTAACTGTGAGTGCCGGCTGCCATGGAGAAAGTAAGTCATTAAAGGTGCAGTATCTTTTACTGGCCTTTTATGGGCCTGCAGTAAATAGAGTACATTATCACTTCTCACACACCGGTATTGTTATTTATCTTTACAATCTCTATTTACCTATATTTATGGTAGATTTCTCCTGTATATTATATGCCTAGGTTAACTTTAATGGGGTTCATTAAAACAGGCGCTTAACAAAACTTTGGAACATCCTCATTTGGACAGATGGCAAGAAAGTGAAACAGGGAAAGGAAGAGGAGGGGCACTTTATGCAAACAGGTCCCCCAGTGCTTCGGAGGCGAAGGTGGGTGATGGAAACGCTGATGGCTTCAGGGATGGTGTCACCAGCCCGGGGCTTTTTGGGACATGCAGCAACTGTGGAAAGGGCTGTTGGGTCTGTCGGCACAGGTCTTGGGGAGGGTCAGCCTCGCAGAGCCAGGAGGAAGAGGAGGATGAACCCTTCCCTGAGCATGGGGTGCTCAGTCCCAGGATGCTCCCAGTGCCCAGGGAGCCGTGAGTGCCTGGCTCTGAGGGTCCGCTCAGGGTTTCCCCCCTCAGCCCTGTTATCCCTGCTCCCATAAGCCTGAGCCCCCGGCTCCTCCCTGACTCCTCAGCATGGTCCCTGTGGCGCAGCCTCCCACCCCGACACAGCCCCATGGGACAGACAGACAAAGCACCCAGCACCGCTCCCAACCGAGAGCCCGTGGTGTGCAGCTCGGGGCACCCGAGGAGCCTCCAGTGTCCATCCCCGTTACACGTCCCGTCCACCTGTACATGCAATTCCATGAAATGCTTGTAGCAACATTCAAAAGACAATAAATAAATACTCTGGAAAACGAAACCTTCCCCCACTGGGAGGGGAACGGGCAATTAGTGGATCTTTTTGCTGCAGTAGTTAATTTTTTACAAGCCTCCCTTATTTTCACTGTTTCCCCTGGTTAATAATGACTAGCAGCCGCTTACACCATAAATAAGTTCCACAAATTTCGCAGATGCACCGGGCTGTTTAAGCAGGGAAATTGAGCAGCATATGTCTGAATGGTTAATTGACTTAATTGCTGTTAGTTGGGCTATTAGCACACTTGATCCACCCCAATGACCGCAATACTTTCTTAATGGTGTTCATTTTATTTGGATGCCAAGCTCCAGTTACCATTACAGGGAAATTTCCAATTGCTGATTACCTCATAAATATATAATTGTAGTCATAGGCTAAATAAAGCCAACAGGCATTAATAATGAACAGCGTTTGACTAAGAGCCGTTAAAGGATGATGGAAGTTTCTTTAAAGACCTTAGCTATTCTTGAAGTGTAAATAATCTTTCATGCTTCTATTTTTAATGATGCTGCATCCTTTTTCCAGTCGGTGTCGAGCACCAGCAGAGTTGCATCCGGCGGCCAGGTAATGTCCAGAGAAAAAAATAAAGAAAGGAGCCTCCCGAGCTCTCACTATTCCACCCCAAGCACCATCTCCCAAGGGATGCTGTGATTATTTCTTTCAGGCAGACACTGGTGTGACACAAGCCTCTCGTGCGGACTTTTTTAAAACAATTTTTCCCACTCCCTATCTGCAAGGAAAGGAAAAAGCAAAGCGCCACCAGGCCAAATCCTGCCCTTCTGTGTGTGTGGGGGGCTCACAGGGTGGGTGAGGGCAGCAGGCGGAGGGTGCCACGTCTCTCCTGACGTCACGCATGAGGCTGCTGAAACTGGGCGAGCGTGTCACTGACTTCTGTGCTTGCCACTCCGTGAGGGATGGCTGTCACGTCCTTGCCCAGCCCTCTGCACAAGGCAAGCCCCAAGTTGCCACCCGTGGCAGGGACCCAGTGAGGACGGCCCCAAGATCAGCACCCGCGGCAGGGGCGGGCGACCGGATTCCCCGCTCAGGCACCAGCCTGGCCGCAGCCCTGGTCCAACCACCCCAAAATAGAGTTTAGTCCATCACCAAACAGACAAATAAACAAACACACTGATGAGCGGAGGTCTGCCCCAGAGGGCAATGCTAAGGGCAAATATGACCAGAAGACAAATTTACTCAGAAGACAAACAGCAAGGGAAAAATGGCCTTTTCTAACTCTGGCATTGTTACTGGCTCTAGAGACAATTTAATTATCCTAGGCTATTCTTAACTGACCTAGTAAAATGAACCTGCCTAGCTCTGTCCACAATAATTACCTACGATTTGCTAATTCATGTGGAGAAGAAATTACTCCTAGATAGTCTGTTAATCTTTGATTCCTAACCATGAGCTCATTTACTCTGGACTTGTTCCCTACTGGCACCAAACAGAAAGAATTACATTAGTTATTTTCAGCTATTAGGGAACTAGTTATAATTAATGTTGTCTTTGACGATAGCCTGATCTTACGCAGATGCCGCAGCGGTGCTGCCAAGGGTGGGTGCTGCGGCGCAGCCGCGCCGCCGGCTGGGGCAGGGAGGGCTTTGGCCACTTGTTTTTAGCCCAAGAGCCTTCTGCACTAATTGGGGTTTGGGTTTGCCCTACGCATCCTTGCAGGAGGGTCACTCATGCTAACGAGCGGGGCCAGGGAGGGGTGGGAGCAAGGCTGAGTGCTGCTGCTCCTGCGCCCCACACACCAGGCAGTGGACGCGGTGACTGTGGGACCGGCCACCTTCAGCTGTGCGGGGTGATGATGGTCCCCACGTCCTGGAACAGCATCCCACCCCCATGGCACTGATGAAGAGGTTGGGCTGCGTGTCCCCAGCACTATGTGTCCCGTGGGACCGGGAGGGTGCATGACCATGTACTGGCACCACGGGAAGGGGAATGGCGTGGGGGGAATGGCCCCGTTGAGAAGTTGCTTCCCATTTCCACCCCTCCCGCCTGTTTCTATGGACACTGCTGTGTGGTGGAAAGGCAGTGAATCATTGGACGTGTGTGGGGATGAACGTTGTGATGGAAGAAAAAAATGAGGAGAGAGGAAAAGGCTTTTGAGGAACAGGGGAGCGATACCGTTCATAACCATCCACCTACCTGAGCTGCCCTGTTGCCAGCGCTGGGGTCCCTCTGCACCCCAAAGCCACCCCTCCCTCCTCACCCTGCCTTCACGCTGGGGTCCCTGGGAAGAAGGAAGGGCTGGAAGCTGCCGGGTTTCCCAGTCTGGAGCCAGCAGACCCAAGGTCAGTGGCTGAGTCTCCTCCTGGGAAGAGTCACCTTCCTGAGAGTGACAATGCCCTCACTCTGCCCCTTACCCATGGGACACTGCCCACCTGGGTCTCCCACTGCAAATCCACCAGGGACTGGCCTTGTGTGGCAGCAGGACGGTGGGCAGGCATCCCCTGCCTGCCCAGCCCTCATCGCATGGAGGTGCAGCTCCTCTCCATCCTCCTCTCCATCCTCTCCTCTCCATCCTCCTCTCCATCCTCTCCTCTCCGCACCTTCGCAGCAGCAGCCGCTCATCACAGCCTCTGCCTTTTGCCCAGCCACTGATACAAACCAATTATTGATGTAAACTGGGAGGTCAGGCAGACTGCTCTCCAAACCCGGGGAAAATGAGAAGCAGATGTTAGTTTCAGCAGAGAAAAGGTCTTGGGATATGAAATAGTTTCACCTGGTGCCTCCATCTTCTGGAAAATCACATGTGCAAATTCCTTTTGAAAATGATCAAAGCCAGGCACGGTGTTTCCTCTCTCCTTGCCGATCTACTCGAGTCTGTTTTATCAGATGGAGTCTAAAGCAATAGTATGTTTTATTTTAAAACAGACTTAAAAAAATATTCCAGCCTTTCGGCTTGACCATTCAAACCATCTGGTTTCGTACATTTCAGATGTTAGCCCAAAGAAGAGAAACGGTGTTAACAATAAGCAAAAGTAGCTAATAATCAGTTTAATACAATGCTGCATAGTACTTATGAAGTTGGCATATCCAAAATTATTACCGGAAGCCCAATCTTAATCCTTTTTAAGTTGGGGGTAAAATGGATCAAAAATTAGAATGATATCAAGCATAAAATAATCTTCTGTCTGTGTTGCACTGATAAAAAAATAGAATATATAATTACCATGTAAAAACTGCTTATGTTTGTGATTATATGTTGCTGCCATCTCCAGGTCCTCACTGTAAATGACTTAATTGGGTTGTCCTGATATATGGATGCAGAGAACAGGAGTGCGTGCTGGATCTCGTCGGGGTGCTGATCCCCGTGCCGGGACTGCCATGGGCGCCTGCCGGGCTGGGTGCCTGTCCGGGAACCAGGGAGATCTGGGACTTGGCCAAAGTTTTGAACCTCTGGGATGTGCCACAGCCTGTCCGAGGGGCTACTGTGAGCCCTCCTGGGGGCTGGGGTTGCTCTCGGGCTGGGGAGACCCTGGCAGTTGGGCTTGGGGTTTCTTTTTCCTCCTCCATTATAATTGCCATATTCCCACCATGGATTTTTATTATTTTTTTTTCCTGGTTATTTATGAGAAAAGTGAGCAGAAAGTCTGGCAGGATGATGGTATGGAGAGTCTGAAATGAAGGTGGGGTGGACGTGGTGTGGGGACGCTCCCGGTAACGCTGATTTTTGAATTTAGAAAGTGCCTGTGCCTGAAGGGCTATTGAAATCAATAAGGGAATGGGGAGGACAAAGGATCGCAATGCCCTGTCTAGACGCTAAGTGTACTTGAAAATCAAGTCATGGGATTATCTCCACATAAGAGCAGACTGGGCAGACATACAGCAACCAGTGTTCAGGTCTGAAAGGAAATTGCAAAAAAAATAAAAAGAAAAACCCAACAAAAAACAACTCAGAAAGCTGGCAAAACTAAAAGGATGTGCTCTTTTTGTTGCTTTGAATAGCATTCAGATAGATAAGTCACTGCCTATGAAAGAAATACTGGAGGCAAAATTTCAGGGTATTAGAGAAGCATCTTTCCATCTGCACACACACATCGCAGCAGCGGGAGAAGCCGGCACGGGCTCCCGCATCTCTGCGGGGAGAGATGTGTGGGCATGGGTCAGCATCCCCTTCCCGGCCCTGGGAACCACTGGGGGCAGCTGGACCACACGTAGGCAAACAACACCTGAGCGTGTGGCATAACCCTGGTTTACAGTTCCTTAGCAGACATTTCCCCCAGTCTACGGAACAAAGGGTAAAGACACAAAGTCGGAATTTCAGCCATGGGAGAGGAGAGATGCTCAGGCTGGGAGCCAGGGAAAGAGCTCAGTTCGCCTCCGCCGTGGCCAGGGCAGAGGCGAGGAGCACGAGGTCTGCTGGGATCACAGCAGGAATGGTGACATGAAATAGCCTGACTAGAGGAAAGAATCGTATTTATGTCTGAGATAACATCCGAATGCTCTCTAGGTAAAGGAGATACCCAGAGATTCTCTGTACGAAAGCTCAGGTCTGCATCTCCTCACGTAACAGATAGCTGTGTATAATAATAAATATCTGCCCATGGATAGACCATGAATAAGTCCAACATGTATAATGCACCAGGATTACGTGATTTTTTTATGTATAAAAATGTCTTATTTGCTTTCTGGTTTTTCTCCCACATATCAAATAACAATACCCCACTTACAGCTGAAGTATGCTCCTTTTTACTCCCTGCTATATTTATTGCTGCCGAGAAAATAGATTTTTTCTTTTTTGTTTGTTTTTTTTTTATTTGCTAAATTTAGCCATTTTTCTGGTGATGACGTTCAGCTGCATAGAAAGCAATGTTCTCAAATAAGTTCATCATTCTCAAAAGCCTTTGGTGTCACTTAGTGAGGAATTCTCGCGCTGAAAAACATTTGAATGCAAATTATGGCCATTACCACAATTAAATATTTATTTTTGCCCCCAAATGCGAAGATAATTTCATAACTAACACAGCAAGGTAGGCAGCAGCAGAGGGGAGTGTGACAGACACCGTATGTGTGGCATTCACCGAGCTGCAGCATCGCACGTGCCGTGCATCGGCACTGCTGTGGCAGATGTGGGGGAAGAAAATCAGGATGGGGCTCTGCTGTGGATAAAGCTGCTGGAGCATTTTCTGGGCCTGTGGAAACCCCCAACATCCCTCCCTCGTCTGGCTCCCAGAGAAGCAGGAATGCCAGGGGAAGCTGGTAGGTGGTGGCATCAGGGTCCCCTGTGCACTTTCGTGATTGCCATTACTCACCAGGTCCCACTGGGAAAGACGTCTTTGCTTTGGTTTTTCCCAATGAATGTTTTTCAGTAAAGGAATGCTATGATGAAGAGTCCAGAAAACATGAACTAAAGTTTGGTGTTTGCAAAAACCTCACACTCTCGAGTTCCTGGCTTTTTCAATGAAAACCTGAAGGTTTTCTTTGAAAAAAAGAGAAAAAATTGAAAAAACTTCTTAAAAGATCCCTTTTCTAGCCACCCCAAGCCATGCCTTCCATCAAAAAATGTGACACCATCATTTTGAAAGAGCTTTGCTCACCCTACGTCGGGCGGGATGACACAAGTCGTGCCGAGGAGATTGATGGGTCTGCTCTTAGCGCGTTTTTCTGGAGGCTCTTACTGGTCCTAAGTTCTTGGGCAGAGCATTTTTCATAATAGCTTCTAAAACTGCAAATCAATAAATGATGTTTGCTAAACAATCCAGCAAAACCAAAGCTATATTTTGAACCTGAAAAAGTACCCACTGCACTTTTTACCATTTACCCAGCGCTAATATTTACCTGGAATTAATTCTGTTCACAACTAAGAGCGTTGCCTCTCAGGGAGGAGGCTGGCTAGCAGGGTCTTTCATTGCTTCTCTGGGGTGAAAATGTTTTGGATGAACATAATTTGTTCTCTGATTTCCCAGGATCCAAAATCTATTTGATAGTAAAGGTCAGAAGAGTTTTCAGTCATGCAGACAAGCTGCCGAATATAGATGGCCAGAACCGCAGAAATATGCAAATTCATTGACTTGGACAATTAACATTTAAGCTGAATTAAAAGTAGAAGCAGTGAAGACACAAGAGCAAGGGCTGTGCCTATCGCATCACTTCAGGCTGGCACAGCAGCGCTGATCCTAATCCTGCAGTCCCATCTGCACTCAGGTTGTTTATCACAAATCAATAATTTGGCCAACACTTTTCCCATGAGTTTCGTCTGCTGTGTCACAGGCTTGTCTAAAATCCGGAAGGAATCTGTTTGCTGCACAATTTGTTTGGATGTTCAGCCGGCAGCACGGGGATTTCACCGTCCCTTCCTCCATGACCGGTGCTTTGCAACAGTTCCGGGGTGTTTTCAAACTGGGAGGGAAATCGAGCAAGAAGCTGGTGGGGTTCTGGGCCACCCTGCTTCCCTTTTGTGATGAGATACCCTCCCAAACCCTACCTCCACCAAACCCCGCTTCTCTTACAGCGGGGATGGCGAAATCCCATCTGCTCCCTCTCTCTTTGGCTTGTCTGTTATTATACTCTTCTAAGCACAGGTTCCTGCTGTAGCTGGATGCCTTTCTCCACCATGCCTTTATCTGGAAATCTCTCATTTCCTCCCATTTCTTTAGCAAGCGGATTTGAACTGGCATCACTTTCCTTAGTTTTTCCTTCCAGCGCATGGAGCACTCAGTGCATGAGCTGCCGTCAGCTCTGCAGGTGCCCTGAATTTTCAGTTTTGTCATAACACCCCAGGTTGCTGCCATCTTCTTAACAAAACCTCGCAACTGGCAGAGAAGGGATGTGCTCCCTAAAACTGCCTGGTCACCGGCCATTGTATGGGAGAAATTCCATACGGTGTAAGCGTCTCTTCCATAGTGCTCGGGAAAGGTGGGGCAGAAGAAGACAGGGGTGACTCTCTAATGAGGGGGGACGTCTAAAGAAGTTGTGAATGGACTGGGAAAGCCATGGGCTTAGGATCACATTGCGCCTGCTGAAAGAGCTCTGTAAATGGAGTCATTATTGGTGGCAGTAACTGATCCGCCTCCTGGCTGAGAGTCATGGAGATTAGACATTAATTGAACATGGTCTCTAAGAGGGGAGTGTTTCAGGGTTAAAACGGGGAGGCAAAAGAAACATTAGAATTGTAGAATAGAGAGGGGCTGTTAATAAAGACACAAGGGCAGCTGTGCACCGAACGTGGGGGGTGATATAGGATTTCAAGAGCCGGGGTCCTCTTTCCAGTGAAAGCTACCTTACATAGGGATGTAACCCTAGGAATCGAGCCCCGGAGCCGCCGCTGCTCCGTCCCGCACTGCCCTGGGGAAGGTGACGCGGGGCAGCAGCAGCCCCTGCCCTGCCAGGGGGTCACCAGACAGCGCTGCTGCCACGAGATCTGCTTTGATTGCGAGATAACGAGTGGGGAAGGAAGGGTTGTTCATCGCTTCCCACCGCACACGGGACCTTTTGTTTCAGTGACTCGGGACTTTCTACTGAAATTAATGGATCAGGAGGGATGTGATTAGCAGAGCGCTTTCGGGAGGTGGAGGCTCCCTGGGATGCCATGCCCTAGCACAGCTGTGGCTGAATTTAATATCGAAGTCAGGATGAGACAATGAGTTTTCTTCGTCACAGCTTTTCAGTTCATTACTCTCCCTCTTTCTTTTCTGCAAATAAGTAAATGCACTTAACAGGCTGCTACAGGTCACCTAAGCTAACTGTCATGTATGCACTCTTATCCCATGGTAATTGCAAAGTAGTGTTACCAATCTTAAATGTCAAGAAAGTGATTTAAATATAAATTTACATTTGCTGCAAACTAAGAATGCGTACACAGACGGTGACTGCAGCCCAGCCAATGCACCACAGCCTGCAAAATGTGGTGGTCGGACCAGGATTCTCAACCTGAATTATGGTTATATGTACAGGAAATTTCAGAGGAAGACATTGCAACTTGGAAATCAGCTGTCACCTCTGCTTGCTGCAGGACAGGGCGCCACAGCCGATCCCCACCTCTACCACGAAGTCTCCTCAGACTGTTTAACCTCCCTTTTGGTAGGTACAAGAAGCAGACCATGTTTTGCTGGTGGGAGTAGAGGGACTTACACAAGGCTTTTCAAAAGATGGGGCTTCTCCCCAGCGCTGTGCTGGCTGGAGACGGCTCAGTGTGGAATGAGCTTGATTTGCACCCTTGTGTGCATGTCACTCTGCTCCCAGCTGTAGCGTGAGTGATGCTCAATTCCCAACAAACGCCTCTGCTGCCTGCACAGCCCAGGCGTCACCGCAGACATTCCCAGGTATTCGACAGCCAGAAGGACAGCCAGTGAAAATCCTTCCAAGCAAACCTCCCCTTAGAAGCAGTGATCCCAACTGTAACCCACAGGCAGAAATAGCAAGACGTGCAGCCGGTGTCTGCAGGCATGGCCTGGAGCTGGGACACAGGGCTGCCCTTGCTGTGGGAGCAGCTCAGCGTGGCATCTCCACCGCTCTCCCACTGGTCCCCAGCCACAGCAGTGACTGTCTGGGACATTGGGGTTTGCTCAATCCGACATCCACAGCAAAACTGCCCTTGCAGGCACAGGAAGCCGGCAGCGGGGTTGCTAGGAGGGCTGTCCTGGAAAGGCACTGCCTCTGGAGGACAGCAGGAATGGGAATGAGCAGCTCCCAGCTAGAGCTGGAAGGAGAAATGGGAGGGAAACCTTTTCCAGGAGTAGAACGGTGTCGGTGGGTGCAAAGAAGGGACCGTGCCTCCCTGAAGCCTCTGGTAACCGCCTGGGCAGAGGGTCCTCGGGCACCCAGCACACCCACCCAGCCCTGCTGCGGGGCAGCTCCAGGGGGCTCGGCATTGGACATCTTGCTTAGGCAAAGTTTCCTGAATAAGACATTGCGTTTTTTTCAAAGTGTGTTTAGAAACACCTAGTTTTGATCTAAAAAAGAACATACTTTTCTTCCCTGAATTTCAGAATTGCTCAGAAAATCGTGAATGAAATTCCCACTCGTGGCCAACCTGGGCTCCGGAGCTGCTGGAAGCCATCGTGATCCATGTGCAGAGGGGAACCAGGCTGTTTGGACAACCCTAGTATGGATGTATCCAAACTTTGGAGACATTGATTTTGTCACTTTCACGTCTGACAGGCTTCCATTAACAGCTTTGATGTAACTCAGATACAGAGGATAATGTGCATTTCCCTAGTTGAGCATGTATTTCCTCAGGCACACAGATAGCTGGCACCTTTCCCCTTCTTCCTCTCCCACAGTTTCCACATGAGTAGTCCCAGCAATACGCACAAACCCATTTAGCAAATGGATTTTTTCTTGCGAAGTGTTCAAAAATAGTCACCCTTTATTATTAAAAATGGTGACTGGTGTATCATGACTCAACCGTCTGAGGGCAAATCTGCACACTGTATATCAATACTTCACGTAAGCGACTGGAGTAATCAATAGTTCAAGTATATTTCTGTATTTATTACATATTCAATCGACTAACTCATGCTCTTTCATCAATACATTAACTGATAATAAAACTCTGTTTACTATAGAAAATATTAGACACTGTATAACAAATAATTGAACATTAGTATGTGCAAGTATTGAGCTACAAAGGAGCAGCGGGAGGGAACTGTATAATATCCTCCTGGTTAAGCCCACCTTGTGTGATGAAAGGGAAAACAAAATGCCATAGATAAGAGATTAAAACCATCTTGTGCTAATACTGATCTGAAGTCATCAAAGCAGGAAAAATTAAAGCTAGCCGGTTCCCGATTTCAAGTCATCGCGGTGTTGGAACGGCTTGCTCTGAAGCTGCTCCCCGGGAATTCCAGTGGCAGTGGTGGCTGGAGAGGGAGCGTGGGCTGGGTTTGCAGGTTCCTCCCTTTACTGGCAGCGAAGCATCGGGCTCACCCGCAGCCCCGCGGCAGGTCCGGGCTGCTGCCACCGGCACTGCGGGTATGAGCAGCTCTTCCGAAGTGTTTCTGCAGGGCTGCTGGTGACCACCAGGAAGCAAAGGATGGCCCGGGGCACAACCGGCTGGTGGCCAATCCAAAGCTTTATTCCTGTGTCCTGGTTTGAGGTCAAACAGAACCCTTTTTCTGTTCAATAATTTTCCTTTTCAGCTAAGCCTCTCCTAACTAACTGAACTCCCTGAAAATAATGGCGTATTTTTCAGACAGTAGTCTGCTTCCAGAGTGGTGAGACCTGATTGTTTACAATTTATGCCAAGGAATGGGAAGCAGAGAGGCTCTTGCTTTTCCCTATAGCTATAACAACTAAGGGCAGCCAACTTCGTTGTGTGCCCTGTTGGGGGGTTGGAAGCGAAAAAGCGTGGAGCAGTCAGTCTGAGGGGAGGAGCAGACAGGACAGGTGATCCAAACTGACCAACAGGGTATTCCATCCCATCTGCCTCATGCTCAGTATAAGAGCTGAGGGATCAAAGGATCAGCCTCTTTCTTCAGTGGCCAGTGTGTGAGGAGGACTTTGTCTTTTTGTCTGCCTTTGGTCCCCATCTGTGCATTCCTGAATCCAGTTCCTGAGTTCAGCTCCCAGCCGTTGCTGAGTCCAGTCTGGGACTTTCCCAGTGCCTGTCGGTGACATGATTGTCATCCTGGGAGCTTCATCCTGCTTTGGTATATATTGTATATATTTCATTATTTTATTTTTTTATATTGTTATCTTTTCCTATTTACTGTTTTATTATTAATATTTCATTAAAGTAGTTTAGTTTTCTTTTAAACCCAAAAGTGTCTTTCTTTATCCTCCTTCTTTCCCTGAAGGGAGAAGGCAGAGGGTGGGGAGAGCATCTGTCATTCATTTCAGTGGCCAGCCCAGCCCAAACCATGACATTCTGCTACAGTTTTGGACAGGTAAGGCAGAGCTGAGTGTCTGTGATGTGGGCAGAGATGTCCTTCCTCTTGCCCGATTTCTGCTGGTGTAAGGAATAAGCTTTTTGGGGCAGTAAGCTCTTTTCAGGGGAGGTGCCCAGGCCCTGCAATGAAGCCCCTGTCCCGCCAGGAGTGGCCAGGAGCCTCCTCTGAGCCAGTGCTCTATAAAAACCCACTGTGTGCACTGTGGCGTGTGAGTGCCCAGGGTCATCCCAGAGGGAAGGGAGGGTGCAAGGAAAACCTCACCACTGCTGAGAGCCCTGAGCATCATCTGGCACCGCATGGGCAAGAGAAATCCCACGCTTGGTGGAAACCACAGCGCTGAGCACAGCCGAAGTGGCTTCAGCGTCTTGCAGTGGGGACGAGGTCTGCAGTAGGAGAGAGCAGTGGGATTCAGCCATCTTTTATCTGGGACGAACATTGGCTTTGACAGTAGTTTAGCTGAGGAAGCTGAACTGAACACAACTGGTTCCAGGGGAAAACAAAACCGGGAGGTGGTAGGTCCGGGGCTTTCAGACAGCACTGAGCAGGAGTATCTGTGACTGGATGGTGTACAACTGAACCTTTCCCAGCTCTGTAACCCCGTCCTCCCCGAAAAGCGTCAGGGCTGCAGACACATTCTGGGTCTTCTTGCTCCCAGAGAGTAACCCCTGTAAATACACAGTGATACTTAACAGCCAGGAAGCATCTTGTTACAATTTACAGGGTATTAATGAGCAATCTGGTACATATGGGAACAAATGATAGCACTCTGCATTAATACCAGGGTCATTAATGCATACTCTAACAGAGGAAATAATTAGGGTGAATTACAGCTATAAGGCTGCATTGGCTGGTGCCTGTGTGCATATAGTTCTGGGATCATTCTCCAAATTCACCTGTATCTGGTTGGGTTCGAGGTGGCACCTCGCAGGGCAGCGGTGTTGCCATTGCATGTAGGTGAGCCAGCCAGCACCAGCCATGCCACCGCCGCGCTGCAGGCGGGTAATTAGCAGCTGAGGTGGCCTCTGTCCTTAAGAGAAAGCAGCCGACAGTTTCGAGTCAAATGTGAAAGAACAGTTTATTTGGTGTCACTTTTAATTAAGCTTGATAGCAAAGCCTCTATTAAGTGTGAGGAATGTGTGCTATGAATGCACTGCATTACTATTAGTTATATTTTATTTTTATCATTGTTATTATTTATTAGTCTGGAGACCCAGTAGTCCATTGATTTGTTTCCGAGTAGCCCAAATGAGGCTGAGTAGTCATAGATCATCTTCAGCTGAGGTGACACCGGCTTTTTCTCCCACAAAACATTTATTAGGAGCGTGTGGGCTCTGGAGCAGGTTTGGTTTTAGAGTCTTTGCAAGTGAAGCAGGTGATGACAGAATCCCTGGCTCTGCTGGATGGTGAGGCTGTGTGGGAGCTGCAGACTGGCCAGCTTTGCATCCCATGGGATGCCAGCGGCACCACGCTCCCTGGGGTGGCCCGAGCGAGACCTGGAGCAGCCGAGGAGATGGGAGCCAGGCGGGCTGGGGGTTGCTGCCCTGGCTAAGTTACGTCCCTGGCAAGGGCTTCACTTGTGCAGAGAGGTTCAGAGAAGAACAAAGAGCCCTTTTTTTTGTCTGGACTAAGAATCACACTGTGTGGGGTGTAGCCAGCTCGACGTAGGTGAATAACCCTTATATGTTCACTTGGAGAACATAGCGGTGGTCCTACGGCAGCAGGGCAGGGAGCCGGCCCCTGCATGGAGTGTGGATGAAAGAAGGGGGAGCATTTTCCTGCAGCTCTGCAAATATTAATAACGCACAATCCCTTTATGAAAGCAAACCGAGGAAATGAAAGCATGAAAAGTAGGATGCAAAGAAAATTGAAAGCCATTTCATATGCGGTGAATATGGGGTAAAGGAGCGAGGAAGGGCTGTGGGTTTAACATGGCTGGCACCGTTCGCACCCACCAGCGCTCTGCATTTGTGTTTGCTCCAGGAACTGGAGTGCCTCAGAGCAAGGCGTGCTTTGGTTGTCATTAACGCATCGCTCTCCATGGCTTCAGGTCAGCAAGATGCTTGAATTTGATTATCATTTTTCTGGAAAGCGCAGAAAACCACTGGGCACAGAATTTGGAGCCAGGCTCTTCTCTCAGCCTGTGCCGAGCTCAGATTCACCACCTGCCCTGGTGCCCAAATTGGTGGGGTGTCCTCTGACAGCCTGAGCTGTCACACCCCGGCCAAGCGGCGAGTGCCGGCGGCCGGTGTGGGCACTGCGGCGTGGGGAGGCAGCGCCGAGGCCATGCACCATGTATAATGCAATGACCAGCCAAGGAATCTGTGTCCAAATGCGTGTTTACATCCCTTTACTCTGGCGCTTTACGAGGGAGAACGTCTGTGTCTTTGTCACTGCTGATTGCCCTCCGCTTGTTCTTGCATTTGATAGTTTCAGACAAGCAGCCTTCACCTGAGGACATGTCAGAGCGTTGCTGGTTACTTGTCCAAAGGGGAAAACATTCTTTATCTCCTTCAGTAGCTCGTGCTTTATGATGCAGTAATATCCTCTGCTGCTGGAGCTGCAGCCTCCTCGGTTAGCATGAGATACGTATTATGTGTATTCCAGTGATTCTGCAGATATTCCATGTATTGAACCGACTATCTCAAGTGCTATGCAAATGAAGGAATAAAAATCTGCAATATTTTCAAAGTGGAAAAAAAGGGCTTCATTTCCAGAGATATAGATTTTTGTGGCAAAGGGGAAGGATAGCTCTTCACAACGTGCTACAGCCTGCAGCGCGGGAGCAGGCGGCCCCACTGCCAGCCTCACCTCTGGAAGCAGAGGGTGATCCCGTGGGAGCGAGGTGACAGCAGAGGGTGGCCCGCGGGCTGGGTGGCAGAGAGCCCTGGCCAGCACGGCTGGGTGCCGGCATCCCTGCGCGTGCCGGCTGCTCTGCCTGCCCAGCCCTCACCCTGGCAGGAAGATGCTGGACATCCATGGTTGACCTCAGGCAGCTGAACCACCAAGCTGAAACAAATCCGAATTACTGTTCATCACACTAAAATACGAGATTTTCATAAGGGCCCTTCGGCGTGGCTAACAGCCTGCTGAGGCGCCGGTGATGGAGACGGGGGCTCATTAGCGGTTTTCTGCCCCGGGTGAGAGCTCACCCACAGCCTCCTACCAGTTCAACGGGGCTCTGGGTGCGGGGGAACCACTGGTGAGTCCCCTCAGGGTCTGGGCAGAGCCCACAGCTGGGCTGGGAAGCTCAGAAAGCTGGCATCCCTGGGGCAGGACGGGCAGCAGGAGTGGGATGTTTGGCTGGAGATGGGCATGGGATGCACCGTCAGTGCTCCCTTAAAGCCAGCTGGGATTGCGTGGGTCACCGCAGCCCCCCTGCCCTGCCCTCCGTGCTCCTGGGGCAGCCCTCAAGGCCCCAAACACACCCTGCATGTGCAGATATATGGGTGGTGTGCGTGTTTAATAAAATACAAACTTACATTTCCCTTTTCAAATGAAATTAACATACTTTATTGCCAGCTATAAGAAATATTCCTTAAGGGTACGAAGTTTATAAAAAATTTAAAGTAACAAAGGCAAACTTATGAAAAATTCATCTTTTAGTAGTGATTGCTCTATAAAAAAAAAGAGTGAGTTTAAGTGAGAATACAAAATTCACAGAATTAATTATGTAAACAGAAAGAAAGGCACAACAGCTGAGAACTAAACTAATTAGCAGCAGAGTTGCCCCGCCAAAGTCAGCCTGGACCTGCAAGTCATCTGCTTAAGAATAACCCACAGTGACTATTGTGTCCTGAAGTTATCTATTAAATAACTCTGCTCAGGTTCAGAATAGTGCTGGTTTAATTAGCTGAACAGTAAGTATGGGGAGACGCAAACTTTTCTCACCTATGCGTCATGCACGGCAGCACCTCGTATGATCTTTGTGCCGAGGGTGGCTGCAGGGACTCACTGAGGTTTACCCATTTTTGCCCATGGCACCTCTGCAGGAGCTGGCTCAGGGCTGCTCCTCGCAGCTGCCAGCTGCCATGCCAGGGGACAACAGGGACAGTGGGAAAGGTGGGATGTCCTGCACAGGCGCAGGGAGCATTGTGTTTCCCAGACCTCACTGAGGTCCAGGCAAAATGTATTCATGGTCCACACCGGCATCCACAGGACATTTCAGCAGACCCGTTACATGGCTTGCTGTGGCAGAAGTAGTGACTTGTGACTTCACCCAAATACTTCAGAAGCATCGAGTTGAGCAACTCTAATCTGCTTATGAAGTGCCGTGCCAAAGCACTTGCTGCTTCCCCTGTTTTGCCTGTGGTAGCGGGTTTGGAGAGTTGCCTGGCCAAGAGTCCCAGGAGGAAGAAAAATACCCCAGATCCATACAAATAACTGCACCTGGAGGGAAATCCTCAGCAATCTTCTGCACCACAGCTTTCCTGCCCTGCTCAAAGCCAGAGGAAGTCTGCGGTCAAATGCTCCGCGCACCAAACCCTCCCTCCTTCCTCGGTGGAGAGCAGAGAAGGGGCAGGAGAGAGAAGACCATGGCTGGGGGGTGGGAGAGGGAGAAGCCACCTCAGCGGTAAGCGCAGGCGCTCGCCTTGGCTCAGCCTCCGTCCCTCTGCTTTGGCATGGAGGGAGAGGGGAAATCCTGAGACCAAGGAGCTGTCGCCTATGGCATTATCCCCAAAGCATCCCCCCACCGGTGGACAGTCATGGGGACTGCTGAGGGTGGGGACAGTGAGGGGGGTCCTGTGCCAGGTCCATTTCCACCACCTCTCCATGTCTGTAGGGATGGCTTTTGCCCACCCATGGGACTCCAGCCCACTGGAGTGTGCACTTCTCCACACGTACCGGTTCTTGCCTCACTGCCTGAACGTGCCCGCTCAGGCTTCCTTCTCCAGATCACTCAGGTTTAATGATTGCCCTGCTAAACTCAGAACAGCCAAACGCAAAGGATGGGACTGGAATGAGCTAGACTCTTTCCATTCACAGGCACATTAAACATGTCATTGAGATGGAAGTCACTTGCTCATTCCAGCCTGCGCCTTGCATTATTTTTCACTGTAGGAAAATTTTCAAGAGGAGAAAAGAAACTTAAAGAGCACATTTAAATGTAAAGTTGAATAGAACAGTTGGGAATACAAATGCTGCTGAAGTTCCGTTCTGATTCTTCCTCACCGCTGTCCTCCGCCCTGCCCTGGAGGAGGTGCTGTCAGCAGGATTCATGCAGCGATGCACCATCACAGCTACCTGGAGCTGGGCAGGGACGGCGAGTGCCATGGCTCCCATGGGTCCCCAGGTGGGTGAACCCAGCCAGGGCATGGTCTTGTCTCTGCTGGTGTCCTCGTTGCATGTCTTGTGCAGCTGAGAGCACGAGCAGAAACTGCAGAAACCCCAAACCTGCAAGAGAGGATGTGAACCAGCCCTCATGAAATCCGGGTCAGTGAAAACTGACCAAACGGGATAGGCCGGGATGTCCATCCTCCAGCCCCGCTCCACTCTGCGCCGGTTCCTGCGCAACGAGTCCCTGGCAGAAATAGCTCTGGCTGGGCACTTGCTTTGAAAGCCCATCTGATTTCTCTGCCGTTTTGTTTTTTGCCTGTGCGCTCCACTGCTCCGCTGATAACTGTCCTCTGAAGATGATCCCCTTTGCAGGTGACTCATGGGAGAGAATAAAGGTCTTTGTCCCTCCTCCATGCCCCAGTGTTTTCCTTCTCTGTTTGTTTTTCTTCCTCTGGATAAATGAGATGACTTAGGTGACCTGACCAGAGGAAAAATTGCTATTGCAGCGCACATGGGCACTAGTGAAACCACCGGCTGCAGGCAGAGCCATCAACCCCTGCCGGGGGACCCGCACACTCACCACCAGGGTCCCACTGGTGGCCTGAGGGTAATGGAGACAGCAGGTAGAGCCGTGCCTGGCCGGAGGTGGCACTGTGGGTCTCATGGTCACACTGACCCTGTTTGGATACCAGGCTACAGCATGCTGAGGCAGCCGTGCCGGCCAGTGAGTACCATCCCACCAGCACCTCTGTGCTGGGACACGGTGCGGCTCCCACCCTGGGCGAACATCAGGTGCTTGCCCCGTACCACCCTCTGTGGTGCCATCCACTGTCAAGTGTGGGGTCAGATGAACACTGTCCTCCTTCCCCAGGCACAAGTGAGTATGGCCAGGCTCCCGAGCTCCCCTCTGGACACACATGGCTTCACCGGTCCTCTCTGGAGAGGCCAAGTGCTGCCCCCGATAAAGAACCCATGCCAAGCTGCTCCCGGGTGGGTGCCGCAGGGGGACGGGAGGGAACACGACAGGGACAGGGTGGGATGGGGACAGGGGCCAAGGGCTGGTCCTGTCTCCCTGCCTTCAGGCCCTCCCTGGTGCTGCCACGTAAGAGGCAGAAGCATCATCTCAGATGGGGACGGAGCAGCTACATTTAGAAATCGCATGAAAGGAAGCGTTTGAATTTCACAGGAGCCCCTCGCCCACTCTTTTTTCTCACCCGCTCAGCTTAATGCATTCCTGAAAAATCTCCTTTCTTCATCTGTGGTTATTTTTGCCTGTGAGCTATAGCGCGAGTGGGTGCGGATCATCTTGCTGTGCCCAGGTGTGCTGTCCCAGGGGCTTGCACAGGTTTTGCAGCATGAATAAGCACTGGTACCCCATCGCCGTCCCACGGTGAAATGCCTGGAAGGATTCTCCTTCCCTTCTGTAGCCTATTCCCTTCCTAGATCAGTTTTTCCCCTGCCATGTGATGAAGCAGTTTTAACGGGAGCTGCGATGGTTTATGCCCCGCATTGCTCTTCCCTGGCAATGCCGCAGTGATGCAGACACCCGACCCGGGGCTGCCCCCTCTCTGGGTGCTGAACATCCCTGCCCCAATTTCCTCCCCCTCCATGGGGACATGCTGCCTATCTCCTGAAGGGACAAAGAATCCCTGGGGTTCTGCTCATGCAGTGAAAGGCATGGAGAAACGTAGGTGCCAATGGCAGGGTCTGGGAGCCCCCACTGAGCCATCCTGAAGGCAAAGCAGGGACCAGCCGTGTCTGTGGAGCATTTGCTGGATGATGCACAGCCGAAATAATCTCCCTGAACCGGGTGTACTTCTGCCGGCCTCTCCAATTTAAACACCCTCCTTTTCTTTTCACTGCTGACAAGTGCCAGCAGCGCCATGCATGTGCAAGTAAACGCTCTCCAGTGCCCTCTGCTTGGCATCGCCGCCCCTTCCGCTGGCCGGTCTCTGAAGTGACTTTTAATGAGGATTTTAAGCGGTTCCTCGAGGCAGGTGCCTGCCAGGCCAGCCCACCAGGAACCAAATCCGCTGTGGTAGCTCTTCTAATGAACCTTGCAGGCAGAGGAAGGAATATATACATGTATTTCTTTGCACTTGCATTTGCTAGAAACGCCGCCATGGACTCCGAGCGCTCTGCTCTGGCTGCTGGCCGTGGCACCGGGACCAGCATCAGACGTGCAGTCAGAGCAGTGGGGGAGCAGGGACGGGGGCACGATGAATATTTCATGCTGCAAAGCCAGACCTTTTCATTAACACCGGCGCAGAGGGCTCGGCACTTCCGATGTTTGTTACCGTACACAGGAATGTCACAGCGAGCCTGGGCGGGCTCCGCTTGCCGAAAAGGAACAGCAGCCAATGCTGCGATTGCTCACACAGAAGTGGCCGGTCAGCCCGCAGGACCGGAGCATCGGCTGCACGGCTTGACAGAAGCATGGCGGTACAGGACCACTTATATGGGAGGGCAGGGATCACTCTGCCAGGAGTTAAATTTCTAGGCTGATAATAACTCCCTGTGTTTCCTCGGGGCTCTGAAAATACGTGACAAAAGAGAAAATGTTCATTTTAAAGTGAGAGCAGGAAAGGTTGAACTGACCTTCCCACGAAGCACTAGCCACCACCGACAAAAAGGTCACTGAAAGTATTTTTGCTGCCTTGGTGAGGGAGCTGGCTCCCGGTCCATGGGGCTGGCAGGGATGGGAACCTGCTCGACGCCCGGGGGAGCTGTGGTGGGCGCTGGCACCATCCCCCCCAGCACAAACCCCCCTCCCGGTCTGCCGTGGCTCTGGGAAAGCCTGGCTGATTTTAAAGCAAGGGATTCCCTGGGGTCCAGATGCTGCCTGGGATCCAGGGATGGCCAACAGCCTCTCCCTTAGCAGAGAGCTGGAGCCAGGGAGCAGCGCTGCCCTGTGCGGAGCCCGGCTTTATATCATCGCCTGCTCTTGTACTTGGATCCCGGTAATATCATAGCGGCACTTCAGAGCTGGAGAGCTCTCAGCTGGGAGGTGCTCCCTGCCACTGGCACTAGTTCAAGCCGCCTGGTGAACTAAATTGATTTTTTATAGTTGCTCTGGAGCAAGTTTAATGAATCTGTTAGTAGCTGCTCCCTGCTTAAACCTTTCCTCGGTGCTGGAACTGCAGCATGGCGTTCCGTGAAACAGAGGAGGCTGCTTAAGCCGTAGCCCTCACGCCCGAGCAGCGGCGCCGTGATTAGCTGCCTGCTGCATAACTCCACAGCATTATCGCATGCACTCGGAGAAAGTCGTCAGCTGAGCGAGCCGCACCGAGCTGTGAGAGGAATCAGACGCCAGTCTCGAACAGGAACCTTGTGCAAAACATGACATACAGGTGCCTGCGCTCCTGATTTGCATCTGCAGTCTTCTGTGTTAGGCCAGCGCCAGCTCCAAGTGTTAAATCACTGGGAGTCATGCTCTGTGATCACAAGACTGCCTCAAAGACAATGAGGTTGAAAAATAAAAGCAGGTTTGCTTTTATTTTCATAGAGGTTTTTTCCTTCCTTGAACACTTTCCCACATTTCTGTGCGGTAAGAGGGCTGGAAACCCACTCCCAAAGGAAAGCATAGGCTGAGATTCACATGACTCCAGGACCTGGAGCTTTGAGAAAACAAAGGCTGACCCTTGCATGTGTTTGTTCCCTGTGGGGGGGGGTGCGGAGGCTGCTCGGGTGGCGCAGACGAGGGGCTCGATGGCTCCCGCGTGTGGTGCAACCCCCCAGGGTTTCTGACCCAGCACGAGGTGTCAAGAGAGGCGGCACTGGAGTGGGCACTGCCCAGTGCCAAATCCAGCCTAAATCATCCCAAAACCCCCTCAGAGAGTCTACTCAGAGCCATGCTACACCACTGTCACCTCGTGTCCCGCTGCTGGCGCTCAGCCTCGGCAGCCAGCACTGCTTCCCCCGTGCCGGGCGCTCGCTGGCGGCTGGCGGGATGCTGAGCCAGCAGAGCATCCCTCCCAAAAGCGGAGGCGGGACATTGCTGCCCAGTAACGCGGATGGCACCATCACGGGCGGTTTCTATCACTACGCACAGCTGCCAAGCGCGCCTCTTCCTTCAAAACAGCTGCTGGGATCTGACCCTGTCGATCAGGCAGTGCCAGGAAACCCAGCGAGCCTGCCGGCAGCCTGCTCGGTGACATAAATGTTTTCAAACATGCAGGCAGCTATCTGATCGGTGCCTTCCCCAGAGGACAGGGCTCTGGGGCCTTGGTGCGCACGCTG
Source organism: Chionis minor (assembly GCA_013398295.1). Lineage (NCBI taxonomy): Eukaryota > Metazoa > Chordata > Aves > Charadriiformes > Chionidae > Chionis > Chionis minor. The sequence continues at coordinate 405,629 of VZSF01002948.1, forward strand.
CACGCTGGGTTTTGCCAGTAAATGATGCTGCTTCCGAGCAGAGCGTTTAACTCTTCAGGCACAGCACAAGCCAGGCTCAGACGGGCTCTCGGTGCTGTGCCGGCAGCTCCCGGCTTGCAGCATCCCGCCACCGGAGAGACCGTCTGGAAGGAAAGGAAACTTTGGAGACAGAGGAGGCAGAGCTGGAGAGGACAAGGCCAGTAGGAGGTTTCCTAGTGGTGCCACCGTCGGGGACAGAGAGAGGCACAAATCCCGTATGACATCAAACCAATGGGTAGGGAATAAAAAAATGATTTTTGTTGACTTGAAACAAAAGATAATTAATATTGATTAAAGCGATATAAATGTCACCAAGCATTAGCAGGAGAGCCAAGAAATCACTTAACCACCAAACAAAGGATGTCTGTACCAGGGTGAGAGCAGGGAGCGAAGGGAATGGGGGAAGACACAAGGAAGCCGTGGTGAGCTCCCCGCTGGGGCTGGCTGCTGCCCAGGGGAAACTTGTGCCTCTGGCAACATCCAGAAGGATTTCCTGCTGTAGGGATGGGGACCCAGGGAGTCACATTATGCCGTGAGCCTTATCTGGGCTCTGACTCTCCCTGTTGCTGGAGGCACGGAGCTCATGCCTTGCTCTCACCTTCACATCTGCCAGGGAACCCTCATCGGCGCGATGCCAACACCCACGGGGAGCAGCATTTCTCCATCTTTCACCATAAAGCACAGCAAATAGGGAAGGATAAACTGTGCAGCCCCTGCCAGGGTGAAAAACCCTTGGGGAGGGGTCCAGCCCTGGACCTGTGGTGCTGCCCGCTGTGGCCAGTGGTGCTGCCAGCTGTCCCCACAGAAACTGTCCCTGGTACGAAGCGGTGCCAGTGGTGGCACCGGCAGCCCAGCTCAGGTCACCGAGCGCTCTTGCTGCCAAGCACATGAGTGCTCGTGGCACATGGGATCATCTGTGCCCATCTGATGGTGTCCCAAACCATCTGCCTCCCTGGCTTGGTGGAGGTGGATGGCAAGAACTGGCCTCGGGTGCAGGGCAGGGCTGTGCCAGAGAGGGCAGGCAGCCCCCCAGCGATAGCCCGGGGTGGATTCCCCCCCAGACTCCATCCCCATCCCCATCCCTCCTGCTCCAGCTCCTCGCTCAGAAGGTGAACGTGCTGCCCTGCGCCTGCCGGATCGCTGGCTTGCTTTATTGTTTTTCTGACTTTAGAAAGTCATTAGGCTGTAAGCGGAGGAATGCATCTCGGAGCACCCTTGTTAATTTGAACAACTATTTACTTAAGCATCCAGCACGCTCCCCTCTGCATTATGTATGCAGCGATCTGCCTGCTCTCTGTGTTATAACTGCAGTATCGATCGGTACCACTTCAATAACCTCATTGAGATTCTGGACACCAGCTCAGGGACTCTATCTCAGTGTCTGATCAATAGCTTATATTTTTAATTTGTCGATAATCAGTCAGGACCTTGGTCTGAGTGCTGCTGAGGTTCTTTGCTCAATGGGGAAGGTGAAATCACTCAAGCAGGGTCATGTTTATGGCCTAAGTTGAACCATGGGAAATGGAGATATCAGTCAGGCTTATGAAAAATAACATGCTATATTATTTTTCATAAACCTGACAAAATCATATTTATTTAAAGACAAAGATAAGGCACCCAGCTGGCAGCACTCACTTTCTCTTCTCATCTGAGCGTGCTGTGCCCAGGAAAGTGCAAACAGCCCTGAAACGTGCAAGTCTTGCACTAATGTCACCGCTTCCCGGGACCCCCCTGGCCTCAGGCCAGGTCTCCCCAGGGATGACAGGTACAAATTTATCCGTGCTTGGGGCCCAGGGATGAGATGTGCTTGTTTTAGCAGCAGCACTTCCATCCTCCAGCGCAGGCTGGGCTGTGCTGGTGCAACTGGGAGCCAGCAACAGCCCCCATTTGCAGCATCATCTCAGATGGCTTTGGTTTTGGCTTTGGCTTTCCTTTCCCCTTCCCCTTCTCCTCCTTCCCTCCTGGCCTGTGCCCTTAATTAACAGCAGCAGAGAGGAATAAGGCGTTAGGGCTGGGGTGTGTATATAGGTCAGGAGAGGAGCTCTCTGGTTTGTTTGGCAGGTGATGCATGAGGAGCTGACTCCAGCTCTGCTCAGGGGTCTTCAAGAAAAGATGAGTGATTTTTAGTAGGAGAAGAAAGACGATGACTGTGTTTCCAGGTGAGTGGTGTGCCCCATTGCCTTCTACAACTAATACTCAGGTGGAGTATTTAACTGGTTTTAAGGCTTTATGGAGAGTTGAGAATTTGATGGGACACAAGGGTTAATGTCTAAAAATCTTGGCTTTTGGAGTCTGTATCTATGACCAGTGAGTATCACAAAAGACAAGGTGGTAATGGCATTAGCTTTGCCATAAATGTACCTGTGAGTTTTCGAGGGAGGAAGAAAAACCTAAAAAATTTGGAGTTGCAGTTTCAGCCCCTTAGGAGGATAATTTGCTTTGCTGGATTTCATACCCACGAGAGGTGCATGTACCAGGGTAGCGCGAGACCCTGGGAACGGTGCGTGCAGGAGGTGTCAGCACAGTGTGTACAAGGATAAGTGTGTTATAAATAGTTTCCAAGCAAACCAGCCTTGTCGGGCTCTGGCTCTGCAGGCTGGCACCTCCTGCGCCTGGGGAAGCGATGCCGGCTGGTGGCTGCAAGTGGGGAGATTTACTGGGGTTTGGGTTCTCTAAGGGGTTTACCCACCCCTGGCTGGGGCAAGGGGCCGTGCCCAGGCAGGGTGTGTGAAGGCAGACCTGTTGGTGCCTGGGCAGAAAATAGGGCCCATTGCAACAGTGTGAAATAAATTTTGAGGATCTTGTTACCTGCAGATGCGTATTTTTATGCACAATTTGGCTGTGATCGTTCAGATATCATGCGCTCAGTTCTACTTGAAAAGGAAAAAAAAAAAAGAAAAAAGTAGAATAAACTGTTAGAAACCCCCGAGGCAAGATGAGCTGACAAGTCAGAAAATGCGTATGCACACCTGGAGAGGCTGCATCAAAAAAAAAAAGCAGGAAAACCTGGAGCATTGATCAGGGAGACTTCAATTGCCTTGACACTGCTGGGAAGAGAGCTGCGGAGTAAGGGAGGGAAGGGGCAGGGCTGCAGGCATGGGCTTGTGGCTTTGCAGAGGTGTAGAGTCAGTGGGACGGGAAGTGCTTCCCAGCATACCCAGACAGTGAAGTGGGTGGACAGACCACATGTGGGGTTGTCGTAGTGCTGGGGCTGCCTGTGTGAGAGGAGTTTATACAGGTGGAGCGAGGAGGACCCTGGAAGGGGATTTTGGGGAGCCTCTGGAAGCTGCATGATGGACTAGGGTGAAAAGGGGAGGGGAGAAGTGGGGGAAAGGCTGCATTCCTGGAAAAATAACAGACAACTAAAGAAGGCGAGGGCAAGCTGAGCTGAGCAGGAGACGGGGTTGTGGTGTGCTGCAGGGATGTGCGTGTCCTGAGGGACAAGGAGCTGTGCTGAGAAGGGGGCACCTGGCCTCTGCTCCCCTCCCCACCTCACGGGCGTGTGGACTGGCCCTGACATGGGGAAGAGGAGGCACTGCAGGGCTGGGAGCGGGATGGAGGGTGCCTGTGACCTGCCTGCACTGGAGGGAGTGATGCTCCTGGACAGAGCATGGGACTGACCCTGCCTCTGCTCCCAGGCTCGCCCCGCGCTGCTGGTGCAGAGAGACCCCTCTGTGCCCCATGCTGCCCGACGGCTGTGTCACATCTGCAAGCTCCCGGCCCCGTGCCCCAGGGTGAAACCAACTGTGGGCTCACGAGGCTGGTTGAGCTGGGTTGGGGGCTGCATTTCTGCAGCTCTTGTATCCGCCAAGGAGCCCTGTTCCCGTATCTCACACTTGTCTCCTTCGATTTCCCTGACAGCCAATTCTGGAAAGTTGGAAGGTGTGCCATTATCTAGGACTACATTATGAAAGTGTCACACGGGTGATGAATGGCAGTGCTCACAGGCTCCTAAGGAACAGGGAGGAAAGAGTGACATTAGGAAAGATTTTCTTTTTATGGTTTCTTCAATAGGGAGGGTTCTTCGGAGGGTTGTATTTCAAATCAGATAATCAAACACTCCTGCTGGCCTCCCAAACTTTGCAAGAAACTGCTGAAGGAGTGTCCTGGTAGGGTGTCAAGGGGAGAAGACTCACTCCAGTTCTCGCCTGCCTATTGCAGCAAGCTCTTGGGCACCAGTGTCTGCCCTTCCCATGTGCCTGTCCTCAATCCCCACAGCGTGAACCCTGATGGTGCTGCCTGGACCTGCTGCAGAGATCCTGTGCTGTGCTTTGTGTGGGTCCTGCTGGGGTGGGAAACCACTCTGGGGGCAGAAGCAATATGTGAGGGACTGGGGAGCAGGAGGAGAGGGGCAGAGGAAGATTTGGGAGGTGGGTGGGAGCTGGTGACCGCAGCGCTCTGTGTCCTCTCATTCACGAGCATCCTGGGTGGTGAGACATCTCCCAAGGGCACCAAGTCCAACAAAAAGGAGACCTGGACAGCCATCTGCAGGTGTGGTGTGGGCAGGGGTGGCTGATGTTGGCTCAAGCCAAAGTTATCTTTGTGTGCTTGGGTGGTTGACACTGTATACGTGCAGTTCCCAGAGACGTCCCATCTTTCTCCTGGTTTCTGCCCAGCAGTCCCTGTCCCCCTGTCCCATGCAGGGCTGCCTGCCAGCCCTGTGGCTGTCCTGTGCTGGGCTCCAATGCTTCCCATGCACCACCTCGTGCTCTGCCATGGGAGCAACTAATAAGGTACATGGGCATGTCATTTTAAATGATATTTAATACTGCTGGAAAAACCCTAAAGACCTATTGACCGCGCAATATACTGTGTCAGTGCATTTTACAGGCAAGTACAAAGCGAACATCAATAACCCCACATGTGCTATTACTACACATATCTCGCCATTAAAATAAAGATCCAGCTCAGCAGCTGAAAGCCCTGTTTGTGTTTCTCCTGTCATGGCAAGCCCAATGCCTCCCTGGGCGCGGGGAAGGGACAGGACTGTCCCCCCTGTGCCCTCCCCAGTGTGTGCCTGGCAGCGTTAAATGGGTGATGGTGTGAGAGCTGGGAAGTAACACACACCTTATAGCTACATATTTGTGCCAACAAAGCATTGCTGATTTTGTAACAACTAAAGATGTGTACACTACAGGCAGAAATGACCCCTGCAAACACCTCTGGTATCGGACGTTGGGCAATCTGGAGTCTGGGTTGCGAGGCTTTAGACGCTTTCCCTCTGCGTTTTCCTCTGAAACAGAATTTCCCACTGGGACAAAGCAGGTGTTGTTATCCTATGTTGTTTTGTTATCCTATGAGACCAGAGGTGGAAATTGAAAATGCACTTTTGGAAGTAAAAGTTTGGATGTGTGTTTCTTTTCACATATTTATATATAAGCAAACCCTGTGCCTTATCTGTTAAATACTTGAAGATCAACAGTTGGCTCTGAGATAAAGCAGCTCCCCTTGCTCTAATACTGAGGATATCAATGTTGGTCTCTATTGCAGCGGCCTGAAGGGATAACAGTCCCTTGAGAGCAAATGCAGTGTCTTGATACGGAAACTCCTCTACTTTATAGTGGATAATGAAATAGAAGGTGATTTTAAGCAATGGAGTACAGCCGCAAGGCTTAAAAAAGATGTAGCTGGTACCATGGGGCATCACCCCAGCAGAGCCCATGGCGGGGCGAGCGGTGTGCTCCTTGCCGGCGGTCCTGCCGGGACCACGGCGCATCCCCACGGCGTGCGCAGAGCCCAGCCTGGCACGCTGCTGCAGGAGGCTCCGGCTTAGCCTGGAGAGAGCACCGGGTCCGGGCTGAGCGCCCTGGTGGGGTCTCTTCTCCTCTGTGCCCGGGTGCTGTGTTGTGACGTGGGTTATAGCCCCCCTCTTTACCCAGCTTTGCCGTTCTGCTGTCCTGCCAGGTGCTTGGCAGGCTCCGCCATGCAGCGGGTGGTTTAACAACACCCTGCTCATGACGAGCACATTTTCTGGCATGTGCAAATTACAGAGCAGTGGCAATGGCATCAATATTAATGTCAGGCTGATCTCGGCAGAGGTCAGGGATCTGCTGGGGAGAGGGGCCATGCCTCTCCCCAGCTGTGGGACTTGCAGGGGGGTCTCGTCCGAGCTCTGCCAGGTGCTGGCTGGTGTTGGAGGAGTAGCTCTAACGCAGGCTGGCAGCGTCGGCTGCTTGCGTGGTTGCTGGTGGGTAAAACCCACCGGCTTCAGCACAAGCTTCATGACGCTTCTATTTTTCACATCCCTAGAAACGACGGGCTGATGAGCCCCACACTAGCAGACAGTCAATCTGGACAGACAGGGGTGTACAGGGGGGAATCTACCAGGGCGAGATGGACCTTTCTCCAGCATCTCCTCCTGCTACCAGGCAGCAGATGGCTTTGGAGAAATTGCAGGGAGTCTGCGAGGCTGGTATTTGGCCCCTCATCCAAGAAAGGAGAGGGCACTAGGGCTCATTCCTCTTTCTCCAGAAAGATGGGTGCTCTGTCCTAGATACCGTATAACCACTCTGTTTAATAAGATGAAATACAAGCAGCACCAGCCATTTCAGGAAGTAAAAGCTTTTCCTTTTTTTTTCCTCCTCTTGCCTTCAGGATATTAATAAAAACAGATTAATAAAATCAAAGGCAGCACAATTAGACAGGGCATCAAGGAAAAAAAAAATGTTTGCTGTACAATCTTTCAATTTCCATGGCAGTTCTCATGCTGAGAAAATCTGTCTGCAATTGCTGATGAAAAGATAGAAGACTAATGTATGAAACACAAGGGAGATGTGTATGAGTGCGGCTCCCTTTGTGTTCCTCATGTACAACACTTTTGTGCAGCAATATTAACAGGTTCCCCTCACAATGATGTCCCATGGATTCATTTGGCAATATCTATAGGATGGTGCTTGCTTAATGAGCTGGAGTATTTTAAATAAAGGTGACTGGCAGAGGGTCTGGTGAGGGATGAGCCCCTTGTGGGGAAGGTCATCTCCTCCTGGCCCTGTTCCCCACCGGCCCTGAGGGTCAGCAGGAGCTGATTTCCCAGGAGAAGGATCCCAGTGGATCTGGGTGCCTCCCCGACGGTTGCAGCGGGCAGGTGAGCTCTTGGGGTGGGGTGCCAGGGCTACCCGAGTGCTCACACCGCTTTCCATGAAGGATGGTCTCTGGACCAGTGAGTTAGAAGATCTCTCCTGTTTCCTGACTCTCCCAGCACCGTCTCATAAGGAAAACATTTATTTTAGCAGCGTTGCTGGGTTACCTCCATTAACCTGGACCCTCTTTGTAGCAGCTGAGACAGTCTGGTGTGTGTTTGGGAGTCTGGGCTCGTGGCAAATCATAAAACACCTCCAGCATCTCTATTTTTTTTTTTTTTTGTAAAATTGAAATAGGGATTGCGGTAAGAAGGATCCGGAGCACTGCTTCGGCTGGTGAGGAGGAAGCCTGTCTTTGAGGAAAGCATGTCCCAGCCCTGGAAGCCTTCTCCGTCCAGCATGTCTGATTTGCATGTTGTATATGTGGCTCATATAGGGCTTGTTCTATTTGCATAATGAGGCTGTAGGGACTTCCCTTGCCTGCAGAATCGCAGTGTAAATGCAGAGCGAAGGCAATTATATCAGTGTTTACATTTGCAGGAAGACACCTCCTGATGAGTTTCTGTTAGGAAAATTCCTTCTGGGCGGAGCTGCTGGCTGGGTTTGCACGTTGCCGTTCCCGGTCGGTGCCTACGGAGACCGGAGAGCAGAGGAAGGCAGGCAGAACTGTTTCCTTGATCAAGGCTAAGGCATTTTCAATCAACAGGTCGTTCAGGTTGCAATTTTGTTTTAAATGAAAAATACTTTTTTTTTTTTAAAAAAAAAAAAAAACAAACACTGGAAAGCCTGAAGCCAAACGAAAGGCACCCTGGCTTCGTGAGGGTGCTTGCCGTGCCTCCTTGCTGCTGGGCTGCTCTTGGAGCGGGACTGGGCTGGTTCTGGGGGCTCCCAGGAATACAGAGGATGTCTTATAGCCGGGCTGGGGCACAGCCCCATCACATATGTGTGCCGCACAAGCAACCCGACAGCTCTGTCTTGCCTCTGAAGCCGTTCATCACCTTCAGAGCTGGGGGAGGTGGAAAAAACAGCAAGAAGCCTTGGCTGTTTGGTTGGGTTTTTTTTTTTGGTTTTTTTTTTTTTAAATTATTGCTGCCTTTTTTAAAAAAAAAAAAGGCAGCAATAAATCTGGATCTAGTTTTGCCAGTGTAAACAGGAGCTGGTCTCAGGGAGCTTATCTGGAGTGTGCTGCTGAACAGGAGAGAGCAGGGCATGGTCCCTGAGGATGGAGGAAAAGGTTCCTGGAGCCAAACACGGAGCAGCAGGGGCTCAGTGGCCTGCATGGGGGCTCCGGGGGCCAGGAAGCCCTTCTGCCCCCCAGGGGTCAGGGGAGGAGACCCACGACAGGGTGGGAAAGGTGCTCTGGAGCTGTGCAAACCTCGCACTGCCGGTCCTGGGGAAGGCGTTCAGCTGCACGTGGATCCCTCCTGTCAAATGCCGAAGCACTTTGTGGAATGATAGTAATTATTATAGCACTAAAACAAAGCACCAAAAGCTTATTGCTTTGGAGAGATCACTAACTATCTTTGTCTAATTACTTGGCTCCAATTAACAATTTACCACAGACTTCTTCTGCAAGCACTTTTCTCGGAAGGAAAAAGAAACCAGTGTCAACAGCAACATAAAATAAAGATGCAGTAGCCTTGAAAGTGATCCTTGACACCATGCTGGAAAAGTGAGAAAAAAGCCTGGTCTTCCCATGGCTCTGGAGAGGGGGATGCTGGCACATCTGGCTGAGGGTTGGGACTTGTGGGCAGGGAGGGAGCTGATGGAGCTGGAGGAGCACAGATGCCCTTGGTGCTCGTAATGGGCTGAGGAATGGTGATGGTGGAGCCCTGGCTGGGATCAGCTCTGGCCAAAGATGGGAACAGGCAGAGCCACCTTCCGCTGGCACACCCAAACTGTCCTATGGCTTAATGCCATTAGCTTTCTATAGGTGTTCCCTTTAGGAACCAGCATGATATCAGCTGGTCCAGCAGAGGAAAGCAAGACACGGTCTGTGGTTTGGATAATATCAGGAGAGAGAAAATGGAAAGATTTAGTAAACATATATAACTAGTAATGTAATAATAAAAATAATGCAGCAGCCGCATCAACACGGAGAACAGAACATGCTATAAACTGTCTTTGGCAAAACAAAGGAAATTCCCAAATAGGAGTGTGAGCACAGAAGCTTATTCCAATGGAGGGAACCATAAGGGATTTAGGAGAGGGGACTCTGCCCCCCCTGAGTGGGAAGAGCATTTACCAGGTGGGTCCTGGCTTTGTCCCCCCAGCCAGGGCTGGGGCTGGTGCCTGGCTGGGGCTGCTTACCCCAGTGTGGGAGGTGGCACTGCCAAGGCGTGGGCATGCTGTGGCCATCGTGCCAGCTGCCTCGGTGGTGACCCACCAGGGATCTCGAATCTTGTGATTCTCTTTCTCCCACCAAGCTTCCCACTTGCCAGTCCAGGAAACCTACTGCTTTAACCCAACCCCATTTGCTACAAGTCACTGTTTCCATGAATGGGGCAGCCCAAGGCTCGGTCTCCAAGGTTCGGGGTTTCTCTGTGCGCCTGTGTCCGTGTCCCTGCGGGGGTCACCTCAGCCTGCTGTGAGCTGGTGGTGTGAGACCCCCCCAGGTCCTGGGTAGCTCTACCACCTGTAGGATGGAGGGGGATCCCCCAGGCGAGGGGCTTCCCTGCACAGCTGCCCAGAGCTGTGGTTCTGGTACCACCGGTGGCAGGTTCCCCTTGGCCTTCACTGTGTGTTTCCATGGTCTCCCTGCATTTGCCTGTGGATGCTTCGCCACAGCAAGGCTGTGTGTGGTGCAGCCCCCTGAACTGGTGTGGTACCACAGGCTCCGGGCTTCTCCTCCTGGGACAGCTGTGGGGGATGAACCAGCTCAAAGCTCAGGAACGGCCGGGTTCCATCCCCCTGTGCAGGGGCAGCTGGGCATCCCGCCCCCCAGATGTCACCATGACCATCCCTGGGGACAGTGGCAGACCCCAGTGACGAGGCACAGTGTCAGGTTTGAGTTTAGAAGTTTCCTTAGTAAAGGTTGGAGGGCAGAAGGTGCAGTCGTGGGGCACAGGCGGTTGGGGTAGGTTGTACAAATGCAGCACAAAACCTTTCCAAGTCCCAGATTCCTCCTTGCCAAAGGGCCCCAGGAAGGGCCAAGGCAGGCATCCCCCTACAACCCCCAAATTCAGCAGTGCGTGTTGCTGTGCTTCCTAGAGCTTGCATATTTACATACATCCTATAATTACCATCTGCACAGCCAGAGGCATTTGCTGGAAATGGGTTGATTCCATCTGTTGGTGCAATTTTCTCAGAGGAATTTGCATTGATCACTTTTTTATGCAAAGCTTTTGTATAGATCATTTTTCCCCTATTTTTTTCTTTTAATACAGCTAAATATTTTTTTGGGGAGGGGAGAGACTCTCTTATGGCAACACGAGCGCCCGGCAGATGCTCCCTGGCCTCAGACTAACCACTTGCTGCTGTTTTTCTTCTGCTCTGTTTCAGCACAGGCTAGCAAGTGCAGGCTGCTCCAAGATGGCATTTCTCAAATATTTATAGTTTTATTTTATACTTGAGGTGGTAACTCATCCTTAATGTGATGACCTTAAATTAGGAGAAATAGGGTGTGGTAATTAGTCAGTCAACTGATTATTCTAGATCAGAGAGTTCAGACTCGGTACCTGGTAGGACCAGATGGGACTTTTTGCATATTTTTGACAGCTGTAATGAACAGGGCAGCATCGTATTGATTAAATGTCTGGGAAATTAACGCAGCCCTCTGGAGTGTCCTTATTTACTATAACTGTTCCAAGTCTGGGTAAAGTTTACATAGGAGCAGCCCCGCGGGCAGGAGGAGGCAGGGGGCGAGCTGGGGGACAGGGTGACTGTGGGGTGCCGGGACAGCCGGTGGGATGCAGGGCCACCCTTCCTCTGGGGAATGGCATCGGTTGGCCCTGGTCTCCATTTTGGGACAGTTGGATCCTTCCCGCTGTCAGTGACTGGGTGGAAAAGCACCGATGCCGTAAGCTGGGTAGATGGGGCAGTGAGACTCCCGGGTGCCAGGGATGGCTCTGGGGGGGATCAGTTGGGGGCTGCTGGACCCCCCCATCACAGCCCAACCTCGCTGCCTGCAGAGCAGCAGCTCCCAGCAACGGGGAGAAAAACTTTAGAAAGCTTCATACAAACCAAAATAGCTGCTCCCGCGCCCTGCAGATCTTGATTAAAGAAGTTATTCTAAGGAGCATGTTAGACTTGCTAATTGGGGCGGGTTAACCGGGCTCGCTGGGATCGGCAAGTTTCTGCCATGGCGTGCTTGAGGGGGAAACAAATAAATAAATAAATAAAATCCATTGTGCTGTAAACAGTTATCAGGAAAGAGCAGAGAAAATGAAGTGAACTCTTCCAATGCATCATGGAATATTACTGTATTTCATTTACTGTGGCACCAATTAGATGAGAGCCTGTTCTATTAACGTGCACCCTTGCAGATCCATGCTAAATTAACTGCTAGATCTTCACTACAGCAGTAAAACGATTGATTTCTCCCCTTAATCAGTTTATTTCATTAGTTATACATTTATTTTTACATGCATTTTGCCAAGCCGCAGTGAAATGACCTATCAAGGTATGTGACATCACAGAGTGATTTGAATATTAACCAAATAGCTATTACAGCAGTGGTAGTGCTTAAAGATCATATGTAAATCAAATGTCAGGGGATAAAATTGCAGCAAGGGCTGTCAGAAAACAATTTAGCAGTGGTTAAAGGGACAGCTCACGGCTGGGGGAATGGTGAACTTTGTAGGTGGCTAATCTCCTTGCCTTTGCTTTCCCTCCTGGTTCCGCAGGAAAGATAAAGTTTTCCCCACACTGTACTTTTTTTTGTTTTGTTAAATTAATTGTGCGGTTTTGAAAGCTTTCCCTTTTGTATTCAGCATTTGATTCCTAAGCAGCAATTTTAACTTTAAGGTTGAGCAAGGTGCAGAATAATTTCCATTTCTGACCCAGGGAGCCTAAATATGCTAAATATAAATAGCTGTGAATAGCGAGAGGCAAAAATGGCTTCTTCAGTCCTGTAATTATGGGAAACGTACTCCCAAGGGGAAAGGGAAGAAGACTGAAGTCTGATGACATGTTTCTCATCTTGTGTGTCTTGGGCAGGAGTGTGAACTGCTCCTCCTTTTCTTCTCCTGCGTCGTCCTTGCAGCGAGGGGGGTCTGGGGTGCTTTGGTGCCAGTCACTGGTGGTGGTGGTGGCCACGGGGGAAGGTCCCCAAGCACGTCTGGGAGCAGCAATGTGCTGGGGGGAGCTGGGGTGTGCACCCCTGTGTGCCAACATCGGGGCTGGGGGCACGTGCCCTGTGGCGAGCCGAACCCCTTCCCCGTGGGCTCTTGCAGAGGCAGCTGCTGGAACGGGGCAGCCGCAGGGGATGCTCGTGGCACTAGAGGCTCCCAGCTGAGCTCCCCTCTGCCCACCAGAAATATGCTTGTCTGTGCCAGCAGCAGCCAGCCCTGGTCTGCCCTTCCCATGGGTTTTGGGGATGGGGCACGGCTGCTCACAGCCAAGCCTTGCTCTGGGAGCGGAAGGATTTGGCTTTGGGCAGAGCCTGGAGCAAGGGGGTGAGGAGCTGCCTGTGAGCCAGGATGCAGGTCTCCTGCTCCAGGCCACCGCGTTTTCCCACGCGTGCCTGGGGGGGATCCCAGCAGGGAGGGGACCTTTGGGCCACCAGAGCCCATCGACACTAACAAATCCTCATAGGAGCAGCTGCAGCCGGAGCTGGGAGGTCTCCGGCTGTGGGTCGGTGCCACGTGTGGGTGTGGAAGTGCCGGAACGGCGCCATTTGGGCAAAGTGGCTGAGGCTCCTGGGGTGGAGAGCTGTGAACAGCACGGGCGAGCAGGGAGCGGTTTGTTTGTCTTTGAAGCAGCGACGGGGAAATGAAGCATCAATGACCAATAATCAAAGGCAGTGGAGGGAAAAAACCAGCGGCAGATACCCCTGCAAAACAAATGAACAGGCAGCAGGTTGTGATGCGAGTCGTGCCATAAAGCTATCTGGCGAGTGCTACCTTGCTAGGGTTTAAATCCAGCTCTCATGTCCCTGGGGCACCATCTTACAAGATCCGTCTGCACAGAGTAAACATTGAAATTATATAATTAGCCCCTCAGAGAAAAGAATTCTAAATTCATGGGAACTTAAAGTTAAGAGAGAAATATTACATCTCTTCCGCCCCTCTGTATCATTTCTAAACGTCGAGCTGTGCGGAGGGAGAGGAGAGCTTCCAGGAGGGAGGGAAAGGCTCAGGGTGGGTTGGCTGCACCCAAGGGTCCCGCAGACCCCCGTTGGCTGGGGTGGCCCTTTGAAGGGCTGCGGGGGATGGGCACAAGCCGGGGTGCAGCATGGGGTGGGCCATTGGGAACGGGCAATGCCTTGCTCTGGCACAGGGTGGAGGGAGCTAGGGATGCCTTTGGCCTGGGTCTGCTGGTGTCTAATCAAACGACAGTGCTGGCAATAACCTGGGATTATAAATGGGAATTGTACTCCATCAAAATTGATTCCAGGGTAAATTGAATATTGAGTTAAATTCCAGTGCCTGGTGAAACCTCTGCCTCCCCCGTTGTTACCGTCCAGCACTGAAGCAAATCCATCCCCGAGTCATCTGGATATAACGCGCTGCTATTTGACCTTGGGTTACTACAGTAACCTTAAGTGCACAGTAATATACTTTCAGTCACTGTTCAATGCTCAGGGGAATGTTTTAAGGCCCTTGGCTGGAGTGAATATTTTTATGCAGGCTATAATTTCTTTTAAGACCTTCGCCGGCAGCCAGGCAGCCTTCACCGTGTCCTTCTCTTTCACTGCGGCTGGAGCGCTGCGGGGTGGAGACCCCGTCGAAGGGGACCCCGAGCCAGCACAGGCACCGTGGGGCAACACTCCCGGTCTGGAGGATGCTGAGCAGAGGGAGGTATTGTCGTGGTCAGGATTTGTCCCTCTTGGGGGACTTGGAGCAGGTATGGGGCTGTGACCGGACCAGCCCCCTGGGTGGGCAGACCTCTGGGACCTTTCCATGGCCTCCTCCAGCCAGATGAAGATGGACATCAGACCATGCGTGGTCTTGGATATAGCCACACTCCCCAGGGCAGGGCTGGAAACACACAGGAAGAGAAGGAAGGAGACAAAATACCCAAAAGGGGACACATGACTTTTTTTCCTTTCCTCCAAGATATTGGCAGCACCCCATCAGCCTGCTTTCTCCTGGGAAAGCTTCCCCATGCTGGCTTTGGCCCCAGCTTGGGAACATGCCACCACGGGAAGTTCTGCTCCCACCTTGTAACCCCTCGTCCTCGCTGCTGTGGGGGGGTCATGTGTTGTGTGCTGTCCTGGTGGGCTGGGATACGCTGGCGTGGCTGACCTCTGCTCTTCCCATGGGGATGTTCTTCCCATGGCTGGATGCACCCCATGGTGCGGAGGAGGAGGTTTTGTGGTGCAGCCCCTGCTTTCCATGCTGGGCAGCCTGGCTGCCCTGTGCGAGACACTGTCCCGGCTCCCTGCCTGGCTCTGCCACCCCGGGGCCTCATTTGAGCAGAGATTATGCTAAATTCAGTTAAGCTGGACAAATGCTCACTAGAGACCCAGAGAAGAAACCCCCAAACTGATTTTCATCTGTGGATCAGGCAAAATTTGATTCACAGTTCAATTCTCCAAAGGGGAAAATTTGCACAGAATCCCTGCTTAGATTTTTATTTTAAGCAAATCCTATAAAAATCCATCTGAAGGAGACAGTAACTCCATCTTTCAGATCCTGCACGCTGTATCCGGGAACACGAGTTCTGCTTTTATATAATAAAAAATGTAGAGTTTCCTCATGTTGCCATATGTTTTTGCATTTATCTGTGCACTTGCTATAACCCTATCTGCTGTGTGTGCCTACAGTGCTATCTGTGTCAGTATTGAAATGCATCGAGCGAGTATCATTCATGCAAAAAATGAGCCTAAAATCTCCCTGAAGAGTGGAATATAATAGAATACAATTGTATCATTTAAAAAACTTTGCATCATATTACACAGTCAAAAAAAGATAATATATGCTACGACGGAGGAAGCAAATGAAATATTGCATTAACTCTTTGGTTGCCCGCGCTGCAGCAAACCTCATCGGCCCTGGAGGTGCGCGGCTTGTTGTGTCCCTGCGATGGGATGTGCCGTGGCCGCTGTCAGGTGGGACGTGTTCCCTGCCCTTCACGTGGCACCCATTGCTCCGAGGTTTTCCCTTGCGGGACCGGTGCTGCCCATCCCCTGGCTCCTCTTTTGGCTGGAAAACCTGAAGGGTCAGGGAAAGAGTGGCTCTTCAGACGTGGCAGTGGTGTTACCCCTCCTGCTTGTGCATGTCCGATGGGCACCTCGGGCTGGATATTCTGGGGAATTCCACGTTTCCCACCTGGTGCTATTGAGTGGCCACAGTAACTCTGTGCCTGTGGGACCCCCTCACCGGCGCAGGGCACCCGCCTCCCCCCACGGCTGACCCAGCCCTGCCACCTCCTCACCGCGGCTGGCATAAAAAGGAATATTCTCTTCCTCTCTTTGAATAGTATCTGTTCCCAAATCATGTATAAAACATTTGCAGAAACCACTTACTCCTCATGTATTTTTTATGAGTCCGATCCTAAGTTAAAATATATAAACATAAAAATATCAAGAAGTACTTTAGGAAAAAAAAAAGTTATTTCATAAAATATCAGGAGACCAATTTAAAACCTTGCCGAAGCTCCCGCCCGCCTGTGCAGCCCTGCCTAATGGCGAGGCGTTCAGCGGGTTTCTCCCACCAGCAGGGACCGTTCCCATCATTTATCCAGCCCCTGCCTCTGGCAGGCTCATGCTTTCACACTTGAGAAATAAACCCTATAATTTTATTTAATCCAGGGGATAATCTTTTCATAATGTGCCAGGACAAAGATGGGAAGTTTTATTTCCTGAAGACCAGATTAAGACAGTTTTGCACTGGCAGGCAGGAGAGCCCAAGTGTTTGCAGAAACCCAACCAGCATCCTTTAAGGGCGGCGTTTGCCAGCAGCATCCCTGGGCAGCCGGCGGGGAGCGGGGCAGAGTCAGCCCCTGCCCGGCTCCCAGGTGGTTCCCAACCCTGCTAACAAGGAAGAATTTACAGGCAATCCCAGCTCTGAAGATTTATTTTTTCTTTCTCAAGGACGTGCATCCTTGAAGCCTCCTCTCGCCGTGGATCATTTGAGCTGCCGGTAGAGCGGTGCTGGGTGCTGCTCACGGCGCTGTGGGGCTGGGTGCTCCGTGGGGCTGGCCATCGCCACCCCAAGGGTGCTCCGAGCTGAGGGTGAGTGGCTGGGTGAGGCAAAGCATTAAGGACTTATCTGAGCATGTGTGCTTTCCTCCGCTTCGTGCCCATTCCCGGTAGCGCCAGGGTGTGGAGCGTGGCCAGGCCAGGCTGCGTGGACCTATGTGCTGAAGCCATAAGGATGCCACTGTGGAAAGCATCCCATTTAGCTCCAAACCCTCATCCCCACCACATTTTCCTCCAGCCAAGCCTGCTCATGCCGGCACCGACCTCCCTGTAACTGCAGCCGCTTGGATAAGTTGGGCTGCCACAAAATCCAGCCCAGTGCTGTTCATACCACTCTTACTCCTCCTCAACCACCTAAATGCCTCGGAACACCTCCGTAAACATGGCCAGCTCCTACCAGGTCGGGGCTGCCTCTTGCCATGAATTCCTGGCAAAAAGTTGGTATTTATTTTTGCCATTTATCTCTCTGGTCCTGATAAGCAGAGTTGGAGTTAACAGGGGGGAATTACCATCCCTGTCAGTCACTGTGTTTCGTTTGCCGAACCCTTTGCGCTTTTTTCCCACAAAATTGTATCTCTCTGATTTCTGCTTTTCCCTTCCTTGTCTTTAATTGAAAAAAAAAAAAAAAAAGAAAAAAAAAAAAGGAAATACAAAACAAGCCCCAGTGCCTCCAAACTCTGCCCTAAAGTCCCAGTGAGACGCTGGCTGTGTGTCCAAGGGGGAGCTCATGGGGCCTGGGCAGCTGAGAACCGTGTTCAACACTCATCAGTGCAGTGTGTTATTATTGAAATACTGTTAAGCAAAAATTACAGAGAGGGTAATGCAAAAGGCCTTTCCTTCCTCCATGCCCTCCCTCTTGGACTCATTGAATCCTTCCTCAGAAAAGCTGCGTGCTGTTTTCTTGTGAGGGCAGTTTTACTGGAAACCCCCGAGACAAAACCTCGCTTCGGTAGGTAAAAATTGCTACTTTTGTTAATTTTGCTTTTAAGCATTATTAGTTAAATATTGTTTCTTTAAAAATGTATTTAATTTAAACTAAAATGCTGGAAATTTCCTTTCGAGAGTACTTTTTTTTATGCACATGAATATTAATGCCTTTCTCGGAGAGATCTACTTGAAAAAAACAAGAATAAATTAAATACCTACAGATTTTTCTAATTCCTCTTTTTGGTGACATGCCGTCATTACATCAAATTACTGAGATGTGCTCCCATTTTTTTGTGTGTGTGAAAATTATGGAATATAAAGTATATGTAAATGCAGCAAAAGGCTGTGAAGAAAGAACAGGGACAGGAGAAGCATTAGGTATTCAGCCAGCATCGTTGTGAGCCAATTAATCAAGCAGTGGCGAGGAAAGATGCAGAAACGATGAGTTCGCCCTTCATGTTGATGAGGCCGGTCCAGGGCAAATGCTGCTGCACCTGAGCTCATAGTTAGGCATGCAGAAAGGAATCATGGGAATATCTTCACGCCTTTGTCTTTCTCGTGAAGGATGGAAAATGTCAAGCTGTTGTTTGGCTGCATGTGGGAGACTCGCTGAGAATTCACAGTCTGGCGAAGCAGGGTTTAACTCTTTGTGGACAGGCTCTCCTGGCACATCTGCACCGAGTCCTGCTGCGGAGCCCCGCTGCCGGCGAGGGGCCGGGGTTTCGGCAGGGGAGGGGGCTCTGTGCTCTGGTCTTAGCAGGGAGTTTTTTGTCATCTGCCTCTCCCTGCCAGACACGTCCCGGCCGCGGGGCACGGAGGTGTCACACTCCCCTTTTGCCCTTTGCTCTCCCGAGGCCGTTTCACCCCCCAAACTCTGTCCATCCCTGCAGCTCCACCACCAGCCACTCCTTCCCGCTGGATCAGTGGCTGCGGGACAGGACCAAGGGCTCTCCCAGCCTTTCCCTTGTGATTTTTTCCTTTTGCCTCGCTGTGGACTTGTGTATTATTTCCAACCCTGCCAAAAATAACAGTGACGAAGGTTTGGTGCCTAGAGGCTGTCAGGTGTCTGCAGGGGGGGGTGCTGGCCTGAAGCCCCTGACCTCTCCACATCACGGTGAGATGTGCCTTTTGCCCTCGCTCCTTTGGTTTTCCTTTGGGCTGGCTGCTTGGGTACGCAGCCGCGCTGGAGCCCGGCAGAGGCGATGGCTGTGTGTAGAGATCTGACTGGCGGCGGTGGAAGAAAGACCCTGTTCCCAGGGGTACTTCCATGAGTACTCCATGAGTGCTGTGTTCAGTTTTGGGCACAACAGTATTGGAGAGACATTGAGGTGCTGGAGTGTGTCCAGAGAAGGGCAACAAAGCTGGTGAGGGGTCTAGAGAACAAGTCTTATGAGGAGCGGCTGAGGGAGCTGGGATTGTTTAGCCTGGAGAAGAGAAGGTTGAGGGGAGACCTTATCACCTTCTACAACTACCTGAAAGGAGGTTATAGCCAGGTGGGGTCAATCTCTTCTCCCAAGTAACAAGCGATAAGACAAGAGGAAATGGCCTCAAGTTGTGCCAGGGGAGGTTTAGGTTGGATATTAGGAAAAACTTCTTTACCGAAAGGGTTATCAAGCATTGGAAGGTATTGGAAGTATTTAAAAGACGGGTAGACATGGTGCTGAGGGACATGGTTTAGGGGGGGTTTTGGCATAGGTTTATGGTTGGACTCAATGATCTTGAAGGTCTCTTCCAAGCCAAGTGATTCTATGATTCTATGATTCTATGAAGGCACCTGCAGCATGGGAACCACACATCATCCCAGGGAGCACTCCAGAGCAGGGGGCTATTCTGGGATCCTAGCAATGAAATCACGCAGTTCTGTGTGCTCTGGTCCAAGCCCAAGACATGGACTGTCTGAATGCAGAGCTGCTGGAGCTGTTCCCAGCATTTTCCTGCCTAGGACCAGCGTTTTGCACCCAGCAGAGGAAGCATCGTGGAGAATGCAAATAGGAATTTCTAGACGCTAATTCTGTGGAATTTTATCCACCCGCCATCACCCAGGCAAAATATCACCAATCTCTGATCCTTCTCCTTGCTCATCTTGGTGGGCCATGTTCCCAAACCTGAAACAGTCTTTGAGCTGTTCCTTGTCCTTGCTGAACAATTGCATCCTGCCCACCACGTATGATGCGTTTGTCTTTATAAATTCCTACAACTCATTTGGTTTCCTTCAGCATCATGATATTGTTGGCCTAAGTTCAACTCCTAGATCCTTTCTTCCTTTCACACCAGTAATTCCCCAATTACACTGAACTTCTGGGGCTGTAGTTTGCACCTGGACCCATAGGATAAATTCCTATTTTTCTCAATTAATTTCTAGCATTTTTAAAGAATTTTGCCATTCTGATTCTTCCCTCTAATGCATTCAAAGATTGCAAATTTAATAATTATATTTTTTTCCGTCATATAGGTCAGTAATATGGAATAGCACTGGATATAAGATAGACTCATTCAACAGTTTTTCATTTCAACAGCAAACCATCGATGACTAGTCTCTGACTGCAGTTTTTCAACTGGTTTTGCCCTCACCAAATAGTATTTTCATCTAGACTATGATTCCTCAGCTTGCTTGTGAGAATGTCATATAAGACGGTGTCAAAAATCTTATTAAAGTCAAGATATGACATTTACTGCTTCTTTTCTATCCAGAAGGCCTATTACCCTGTCGCAGATGAAAATTAGATCGGTTTGCCACGATTTGTTCTTGACAAACCCATGTTGGCTGCTACTCACCCTGTTATCTTCTCGGTGCTTATAAATAGTTTGTTTGATCATTTGTTCCAATATTTTTCTGGGAACTGAAGTTGCACTGACTTAAACTGATTATAATTTCTCAGCCTCTCCTTTCCCCTGGCAGAGCAGGCTCCGCGTTTGCTGATCTGCATCGCCCGGTGCGTCCTGTGCCCTGCACCATCCGCGGGGATCACCAGGAGCCATCCCAAGATTTGCTCCTCTGCTTTTGGGTGCCCCAGCATTCGTTGTGCCAGCTGCCTGACCACAGATGACCTTTTTTTAGTGATGCAAAACAAAATTTACAGCCCCCACCTTCCATCTCCTTCCCTTCCCGCCCCTCAGCAGGCAGCTCCTTCCCGTGGTCTCCTCTGCTGCAGAGCTGGGAGATGCTCTGTCCCGTGCCAGTGCCTGGCTTAATGCCTTGGTACTGGAACCACGCGTGGTGCCTTGGCTTTCCCCCTGTTGTCCCAGCAGCCAGGGCTGCACCCGACCTCCGCTGAGCTGGGCAGATGCCAGCAAAAGCTCCCCAGAGTCTTCCAGGTAGAGGCACAGATTGCGATCGCAGCCACTTCCAGACAGACTGGATTGGAAATTATTGGCCAGCCCCACACTCTCTATGCCCTCCTGCCCTTCAGGAGGGAGCTGCTGGTCTCCTGCTCCAGGACCTTCATTCAGAAGCCGTGGCAATGCCCCAGTGACCGCAGGGCAGGTGATGAGCTCGGGGCGGGTGGACCGGTGCTGCCTTTGGAGGATGCTCCTTCGGGTCCTCAGCGGCTCCTGTGCTGCTATGTTTAAATGGAAACGAGAGGGGACGGATGCCAGAGTGTAACCTGGTGGGGGGAGAAGGCAGGGTCCATTGCCGGAGGCTTCTCATTATATGGAGAAGCATTTCCTTGTTTTTAATTAAATATAAAGACTATCTTACAGTTATAATTAGTACCAGGTGGCTAAGGATTAAAGGGCCAGCATCAAAGGCTTGCCTGGGAGAAGCAAAGGCCAGGTTTGCCTCCTTCATCATAAATCACCAGGAATCTCTGTTCTCTTGAACGTCCCTGTTGCACAAGGCCGCCTTCCAATGCTGCTTGGGCTCCAGTTGGAAATTCTGACCCTTACAAAATCTCTCTTCATATTTTAAAGCAAGCGGAGCAGAAGAACAATGGTTAATAAATATCAATCCGCTGAGATCAAAAGTTTCTGCGAGAGGATCAGAGACGTTCCGCCCGGGGAAAGCTTGCTCTCTCTAACCTGTGTTTTTGCTGCGATGCTGAGAGCCAGGTGGGAACAGGCTGTCCTCTTCCCATCCCCAGGATGGCATTTCAGGCTGCTTTTGGTGCCAGTTTGGATACCAGGCTGCATGCTCCCTGGATGCCACAGGCATGGCTGTGTCCTGACCATGGGAGTGCGGGAAAGGTGGGGGCTGTAAACCCTTTTTTGCATGGCGAAAGAAAAGGTCAGCTGTGCCAGGACACCAAAAAGCAGAGGACAGGCGGCACCTCCCACATCAGTCTGGGGTCAGCTCCAGCTGAGAGCGGGCACGGCTGCGGGTGCTGGGGTGGGGGTGACTGTCCTGGGGTCAGCATCTTCCCACCTGGGACTGGGACAATTGGGGTTTCTAGTCTGTGGACCTGATGACTGCCTTTGTTTCCTTTCTCTGACTGATTTGTTATTGTCTTCATTGCAAACTGCAACAAACTCTTCTGCTCCCTCCCTTCACTGCCGGCATATGTGGGACAAAGCATGGGATGTTCCCAGCTGCAGAGATGGATCTGGGCTGGTGTTCAGGCTGCAGGAGAGGGCAGGGGATGGGATGCAAGTCACTGTACAAGTCCTGGCCATGCCCTGCAGCAGCTTGGCACAGCACGGGGCCATGAGGGGGACCTGCCGTGAGGGTTACGTCTTCTGCAAGACTGCCTGAAGCCAGAGAGATGGTGCTGGGCATATAACAAGGTCCAAGGCTTGTATAGAAGAGGACGGATGGACAAGCTTTTCTGGCCGGAGTCCTTCAACAGCTGTTTTTTTCCTCCCTGGACTCCCAGTCTGGTCCCAGTCCCATCCTGCCCTGCTGGAGGTGTCCTGTCTGCTCTGCAGGGATGCTGGCAGCGGGGCTGCAGTGTACCCCTTCCCAGGGTTTCTGTGGGAGATCCTGCATCACGCTTGCCTGTTGAGGGATCCGAGGACCTACTGACACTCAGAGCCTTCGGGGCCTCCCCGGCTGCTTCCCCTGTGTCCTGGCCCTTGTGGCTGTGCGGGGCATCCCCCCTCGGCCAGCCAGGCAGGGATGCAGGCAGAGATGCAGGCAGGGATGCAGGCAGCAACCAGCAAAAGCAATGGCAGGAGCCTGCGGTGCCTCCAGGGTGGGTGATTCGGCCTGGCGGGAGGCAGCTTAGTGTCTCTCCCAATCCCAGGCTGCTATTTCACTCTGTCTTTAATTTTATTTAACATCTCATTTGGTTTGCTCTGCTCAGACCCTGCACAGCCCATCAGCGCCGCCGAGGGAGCTGACAAATCCATTCCCCCCGTGATGGATCGCGCTGCCTCCTCCCCAGTGGAGCTGGTTGCTGAACACCCGCCCTGTCGGGCAGCTCCAGCCCGCTCCCCACTTCCCAGCCGGGCAGACCCCAGCCCCGTCCAGGAGCCGGCCATGCGGGCAGCGTGCCGGCACCCAGCGCTGGGCTGGCACGGGGAAGGTGCCGTGTTATTTACACCCTGGGCTCCTGTCCCCAGGGAAAGTCAGACAAACACACAATAAGCTTTGACACAAATAGTGTTTATAAAATACTGCTCCTCTGGGACTGTCTTGCCTACAGTCATCGGGATGCTACTAGTTGCAATAAAATGGAACTGCTCTTTTACTCCTCGCCACAATTACTGCCGGTGTCTGTTCCCTGACGGAGCGAGGGCTCGCTGGCCGAGCTCTCCCTGCTGAGGAAGCTAACCGGGAAGAGAGCTGCTGTTCCCTCCCTGCGTGATGCCTGGCTTGCATAAGCAGCTTAATAAACCCTGTACGATTCCGCAAGACCTTCCAGTGCATACAGAGCAGCCCTGAGACCTGGCTGCAATGGCGAGATAGAAATGTTAGCTCTGCTCCACAGGTCCGGGGGATTTTGTAGTCTGGATGAGATGCAATAGCATCATTCCTTGCTGCCTGCACATCTGAACAGCTGCAGGGAAGTTCTCGCAAAGGATGGGTATATCGTCTCCAAATTGCAGTTGAGGGAGCCGCTTTCTGCTTTGCTGCATGCCCCTTGCAGCTTCCAACGTTCGCTGTGTTTACCCACCTCTGATAACAAATGCTGGGAGAGGAAAAGCTAAAACCATATGCGGTCCAGGAGAATGCCAGGCAAATGGGAGTCCCGTCACTGGGAGCAGCCTGAGCTCCAATTGCAGCATAATTCATTTCACAATGTATAAGAAAAGTTGAGTTATTGGGACATGTGACATTTATTTAGTTACATATCTCCTGTGGGAGGTTTCTGGGGCCATTAATGTAGTGTATTTGCATGGCTAGTTTACATGCCTTTGCTTGTTATTGCTGTCTATATTCCATGCACCTCACACTCAATTTCAATTCAAAGTTTGGCAGTTGAGGTGTCACGACTAAAAAATGGAATGGCCTCCCTCAGAAATGAAATAATTTTGTTGTTCAGTTCCGAGCGATTTTGTAATTTCATGCTTGTGTATGATAATTTTATGCTGTCCTGCTCCACGTAACTCAGCTCTGCCAAGCCCTGACAGGTGATAAATACAATCTTTTCCGCCCGGCATGCGACAGGCCGGGATGAGGAGAAGGGGGGGGGGGGAAGAAAAAAAAAAAAAAAAAAAAAAGTGGTGATTTCACATCTGAGGTCCTAGCGTAGCCGGAGCCACCGCAGCCCCATTCCTTCATCATTTCACGCCTGGATTCCGGCAGGCACACCCCCTCGGCTGCGGTGGAGGGACCTGAGGGTCAAGGAAAGTGTCCTGGAAATGGAATGATGCTGGAGAGGAGCCAGGCGATGTTGTGTATGAAGGGAGAAAGTTATGACTTTGGCGTGTCCCTGCGCGCGGGCTCGGGGATGCAGCGCGTGATTTAGAGCCCAGCCTCTCTCTAATGGAGTTCAATAGAACCGTAACCTTTTGGAGAAATTATTTTTACAAATCTGTTAAACATTTGAAAGACAGCAATTTCCAATAAAAGAATATGAGTCCTTAACATTTATCACCAGGCTACAGATTTTATAACTGTTACTTCATATTGTTCTTGTAAAAAATGTTTCTCCTCCTGAGAGCAGATGAGTCAAAAGACTATTAAGGAAATGCCAGAGGTACAAGGGGGATATAATGGGTGCCAATAAAATGAAAGCAGAAGCAAACCATTTAAATTAAATTCTAGTGGTGATGAGAATCATCATTCCAACTGCAAACCTGGAAAGCTAAACACAGCTCGGTAGCTCTGCTGAGCTTTGCTGAGCCGCAGCAAACGCCGTGCCCGGTGACAGTGGGATGTGGCGTGTGGAGTTGTCAGTGGCGCTGAGCCCGGCTCCATCCTGGTGTTGGGGTGCAGGCAGGGATGGAGCTGGCGGTGTCTGAGCCTCCCTGGGCAGCAGGTAGGAAAGATGCTCCCAAACTGGTGGCTTTTGGGGAGAAGCTGCTGAACTGCAGGTGAGGAGAGGCACGGACGGGCTGAAGCTCTCAGAGAAACATTGGGAAATTTCCCTGCTTGAAGGGCTGAGACGCCCTTGTGGGAACAAACGCTTCTGGCAGTGGAAAGAGCAGTGACATCTCACACGTGGTCTTGGCTCGCTCAAATTGCGTCTTCCTTTATCCGTGCTCTACCGGTGCTGTGTCCTGTGCCCACTCTCACTTTGTGGTGGGCTGTGAAGGGAAGGAGCCAAGGAAGAGGAGACACCCCGGTCTCGTTGCTGCCTCCTGGATCTGACGGCAGAGCAAGGCTCTCCAGACAGCATAGCCAATGACCTCTTAAGGGAATGGGTATTCCTTACTGGCAGCAGATCCAGGATCACGTGTGGCTGTTTAGGACAAGGACAGGTACGGGTCTGTCTGCCTGGGATCACTAGAGTGGCTGGAGCTGCTCCATAGAGCCATGAATCAGCCTCTGGCCGGGCGCCGCTGCCTCTCTGTGCAAGGAAACCCTCATCTGCTCATCACCCCTGTTGGAGTCAAATTGAAAAACTCGGGAGGGGGAGGAAATCAATTGACAGTGATTGCTTTTAATAATGAGCAAGTAGCTATTTTCCCCTGCTGAGGGGACCCGGAGTGGGTGAGGCAATGAGCCTGACCAGCACTTCTGCAGGGCAGGTGCCTGGTGAAGATGCTCCAGCACAGCAGGGTCCCATCAGACCCTGAGCCCGGGGACCGCAGCAGCCCAGCTGCCTGCCCGCACCCTGCTGCTGGCCCAGCTCACAAAAAGCCCTGTGGAGACAATAGTCCTGGTCCACCACAGCCCTCCCCATGCCCTGCAGAGGTGCCCTGGCTAACAAGGAAAGCTGCCGGCTGTGCCGAACCCCTGGGCACTGAGTGAGCAGTGAGTGTCCCTGGGCTGGGGAGTGAGCGTGCTCCGGAGCGGGGAGAGGAATGGGGGCTGCACTGGTGTGGAGCAGTTTGGGGCTCTGAAGCCAGTATTAAGGGCTAAGGAATTGCTTTGTCTTTGCTGTTATGTGAGCTGGGTTTCCTGCTAATCCTGCTAATTGGAGGCTTTGTGGGCAGGGGTCTCCAGACTGGCTCCGAGGTGGTGTCTGGAGGATCAGTGGTGAAGGGGGTTGCTCCATGAGCTTGGCCAGTTGTCACTGAACAAACCAGGTTTGGTGTTGGGATGCTCGTGCCTGGTATCTGGTGATGTTTGGGCCGTCAGCAAGAAGCGTGTTGGAATGGGCACCACAGGCAAGCCCAGGAGCTGTGGTGTGGGAATGGCGCTCGAGGCAGCGGGGCTGGCCCTGAGCTGTGCCCTGCTGCCAGACAGACCCTGTGGGGAAGGTGCTTCTTGCCTTGGGATTCAGGCACCTCTCCCCAGTCCCCTCCTGCCTTCTGGACCCATCCAGGTGGGAGTTTGCAGCAGCTTTCCTGGGGTGCTGGACTTCCCTCCAGGAAAGCAGAAGGCGAGGGATTTCCTGGGTGCCGGGGAGTTGGTGGTGGAAAATACACCGTGTCCAGCTGCTTATGGCAGGAGGTGAGTGCAGCTGAGCCGGGGGCGAGCGCTGCCACCTCCCTCCCCACTGGTGGCCGGCAGCCAGCTCTGGCTGGGCATCCTGCCACCTCCTCATCTGCTGACCAGCCCGCGCGGGGAGACGCAGCTTGCACGTTCGCTGCAGTCATGGAAAATTGCTTCCAGGTCCTGAATAGTCAGGGAGGGCAACTTTCTCATCTCTGATTCTGGAATTTAAGCCGTCTAAGAAAAACATTGGCAAAAAACTTTTAATTTGCTTCCTCTTTCTTTTTCTCTTTCATCTGCCCTTCTGCTGTGGGCTGGGAGTCTGTGGGGAAGTTTCTGCGTGCCATGAGGGATGGGGATGCTCTGCCTGCCTGGGATGGGAGCACAGGGCTGGATTTTGGGGCTCTCCTGGCTGCCTTGGCTGGCCGGCTCAGAGAAAGCAGCACGGCGAGCACCTCTCAGTAGCCTTGATTGAAGTGGTGAGGGAGCAGCTTCCTCTCCAAGCAAGCTTGGGGGCAGCCAAAGGTATGAACTTTGTGAATTATTTTGTCCCAAAGCTAATTGGAAAACACGTTTTAAAAGTTTGGAAGGTTTTTTTCATGGTCTTTAAAAAGATATTGAGTTTTAAAAATTATTTGCTTTTTAAGAATAGAGGTGAGTATGTAATGAGATAAGCCTGTGAACAAAATTAAGTATTTGGTTAGTGACAATGGAGTTATTTCTGTTGCCTTTTCATTTTCATATCACTTTCATTTTGGGATAACTAGAAAGCTAACTTTTCTGATTGTGTTATTTCTGTTTTGGCCAGCAACCTGAAAGCTCTGTTACCGCAGAGCTCAGGTCTCTAAGCCTCATACCGATTCAGAACTGACACCTGGCTTCAGGCATGGCTTTACATACAGGATTCCTCCTTTTTGTGACTTTCGGAGCTCCCTGGTGGAATATGCAGAGCTCGGAGAGAAAGAAGAGGTTGGGTGAAAGCCTGGATTTGCAGGCAGAGGAATGAGAGTGAGCCTGCGCGCAGCCAGCGTTGCCACCTCGACGTGCCCGTGGTGCGAGAAGGCCAGCCAGCACCTTGGAGGCTAACGTAGCATTTCCTTCTATTTGTGTACTTTCGTGTCTGCACTAATGATTTGCAAGGAGTACAAGCGTGTGTCACACACCGTGTTAGGAGGCACCCGCCGCTCCAGCTCCTACCGTGTTGTCTGCAAATACATTTTTCTAAAGGACACACATGAAAGATATTCTGAATCAACATGACTACAGCTCTGTTAACACAGGTTACCCTTAACCAGTAGGTCACTTCACATCACTGTGCTCACAAGACCAAAAATAATGTATTCAGCATAAAACGTGCAGCAGAAAGGCAGCGTGTATGCAGGCTGTGAGTCCTTCTGCTGCACCCAGAAGTGTGGGGAATGGTGGCACCACCTCCCTGCCTCCTCGGGAGGAATCCGGGGGGGATTTATGGATCTCTTATTGCTCCAATGGTCTTAAAAATAACTGTAAAGTGCCCAAGATAGAAAGGCTGTGAAAGTCTCTGTCATGTCCCTGACATGAGGCTGTTTACCATGTAGAAGAGTTACAGATCTGTAATATGCAATTAGGGCTTTCTTAATATATATGTGCAGGCTCAGCCCACTCTTCAGTGCCACCAAGAGCCTCATGATGCCTCCTGGTGAAACCCATGGATACTTGGCCTTCCTTGTCCTTGTATCTCTTAACTGCAAATTGATTTCTGTGACAAGGTCTCGTCTGCTCTGGATGCTCTGACCAATGCCCAGCCTGAGCCAGGATGTTTTTTGTGCTGTCACAGCCGGGTGCTGTGAAATAGATGTAATGTCACAAGCAGGATTTGGCCTTCAGATTGGGAAGGAGTGAGGGGGCAGACTGAAGGGACATGCTCCAGGTCATTGTGCTAATGAGAGCGCAGGGCACCCTCCACCCCTCTGCAGACCCGTGCACTGCAAGAGGTAGGTCCACGTGCGAAGGGACCAGCTCCTCAGCAGCAAGATCCCCTCTGCAAGAGCGCAGGCGTCATCGACACAAGCACAGCGAATGCCAGTGTGTTTGTGTGCCTGTATATTTAGGGGGTAGGAGCTGCCTGCCAAGAATATGCCTGAGCTGGAGAGATCGTGTGTCCAGACTGAACCTGATCAGAATTGATGAACCTCTGAAAACCTTCTGATGCATTTCTCCGGTTTCTAAATAAATGCAGGAACCTCAGAGCAAAAGGCGGCTTCAAGCCATAACTAAGGTTCACCAGACACTCTGCTTCCAGCTCTGCTGAATACTGTCATCAAAAATTACCCTGTGCTCTCTCTTCCTCCTCCTATCCCATCCCTCATGCAGGCTCACCGGCTTTGGGAAGCCAATAGATACTGTGAAATGGAATTCAAAAGGTACAGAAAAGCATGGTTAAAGTTAGCCAAGGATGCTCCATCATCCGGCCAGCTTTGCCCATGAGCCTCCTCCGCCCGTTACAGTGCTGAAAGTGCTTTTCCTAAGAGCTTTCATCTACTCGGACCCCTGGCATGTGTGTGGTGGTGGCCATCACAAGCCTGTCAGTTGTGCTGGCGATGAATCAAATGGGAGCTCGGGATCCGCAGGGCTCCCATGTACGGCTTTTTTCTGTGATGAGAGGAGTGCCTGCAGCCCAGCCAGGCACCGAGCACATTCAGCCGGCTGTGTTAGCCATTTCTTTGGGAACCTGCATAAGGAACAGGGGTGTTTAGCTCTGGCTTAACGCATGATGCTGCTCTGGAGTAACTGGGCACTTGCAGTCCAGGACAGGGTTTGCCAGTCCTGTGTGTTTGTGTACAGCTTTTGGAGCACATTCCGCTGCTCCCAGCTTTTCCTCCTTGTGACCTAGCTGGGAACGACCCTGGTTGAGTCCCTGTGCCCAGCTGAGTGAAGACTCGAAGTCCCTGAGGGGGCACCACAGGGCTTTTCAGTCAAGGTGGTGACCTTGGATGTGGTGGGAGGGTGCTTTAGCCCCTTCCCTGGGCTGACGCTCCCCAGGTCTGCGAATTAACACCATAACGTAACGTTGCTCCGTATGGAGCAATAAATTAGAGTTGATTTTTTTGTTGTTGTTATTGCATATTTTTACACATCGCATATTTAATGTCTCTCTGAAAATATAAATAAAACATATGTAACCATTAGAAATCCTTAGAATCTGGGAAGCGCCTAAGAATTTATTTGTTTTCAGGAGGATCATACATATTGTATTAAAACTATATAAAGGGTTTAATAAAATGGCAAAAATAAAGCAAGAGCGAAGGCTCTCAATCTGCACTGAGAGGAGGGAAGTGATCTTTCTTTGATGCCTATTAAATGTTCCAGCAGATGAAACCCTATATTCTGCCAGGAAATGAGTTTGCCACAAGCCGATTGGGTGCTGTCGTGTGTGCTCGACTTTACCACTGTCATTCCTCTTCCTCGAGCAGCAATACATTACGCCGCCTCCATTTTTCATTCCTCACTGCCCGAAATGCAAATTTTCTCTCTGTTGTTTATATTAGGTTTTCAAATATATGGAAATCCAGATATCTGGAGGAAAATGTCAGGGCCAGAAATACTCGTGATCTGTCTTTTCCCCAGCCTGACACTTTTCTCCATCACTTACACGAAAGCACGTGAGGAGTATTAACAGCCAGAGAGGGCATGGGTGTGCAGCCGGGAGCTGCAGGTCCATGGGATGGAGCGCTTTGCTGCTTGCTGTGGTTCAGTGTTTGCACAGATTTTTTTCACCTCTGTAAAGCTAAACATAGGGCCACGCTGTGCAGGGAAGGTGTCTGAGCCATGGTGACAGCTTAAAAGGAGCCATGGGAGAGGGGTGGGCTCTGCCTGGGTGCCCAGCACCCAGCTGGGATGCTGCCTCTGGTTTGAGGGATTGCTGGAGCTGGGGAAGGTGTCCGTTGGGGCGGATGGTCACTGGAAGGGGCTCCCGGGAGACCCTGTCCTCACACCCTATAGTTGCTGGGCTTGGGGCAAAGGGGCTTTTCACTGCTGCGGTTCCAGGGGTCGGCAGTGAGCTCCCACGTCAATGCTGCTGCTTCCGACTGGAGAGGGGGGATGTTAGCAAGGAATCAGGCAGCAACAAGTCATCCACCCTAAGGAGGAGTTTATAGCCAATTTAGGCCGAGCTTCTGGAATTCCCCTAAGTTTTCTCAAGTAAGAAGTGTGCAAATAATTCTCAAAAAGGGCAGACATGACCTTACAGAGCAAAGAGCACTCGGTGCTTTTAGCTCAGAGGTGTTTATGAATTGCTCATCTCTCCTCCATCGACCTACCCTACCACATTCTAGAGCTTTCCCATTGTAGCCCAGCCCTCAAAACTAGTAACTGCTGGTTTATACTGGGCAGACCCAGATCTGCCTTGCTCTCAGCCCAGTACTGAGTCGCAGCTTCTTAGAGGCTCACTGGTTCCAAAATCAAGGTGCTCAGCGTGGCTGGTCGCCTGCGGCTCAGCTCTTTGCTGATGGCACTGCCGTGTTCATGGATGTGCCCAGCCATGGGGGCTCCCACCTCTGCAGAGGCTGCGCTGCTCCTGCATGTCACTGAGCTCAGCTGCCGGGACAGACAAATGGATTGGCGTGGTTTGCGAGTTAGATGAGAGCAATCCATGTCATCAGGCACCTCGCTGTCCTCTGCCAGCTGGGGAGGAAGAACTGAAGGTGTGAGAAGAAGGGACAAGCTACCATGGGTGCATGGACTGTGAATGACATGCCGATAATGAATGTGAACTGCATCCATTGCTTCTCTGTGAGTAGGAGAGCTATTTCAGGCTCTGGCAGCTTGAGAGGATGATCTGAAGGCAAAAATCACTGTCTCCCAGTGCTGGAGAAAGCCTGATGTGCCTTAAATGGCATCACGAGAATCCTTCTAGCAGGTACCAGGAGGCTGCACACGCAGGTAACCCTCACTGGAGTCAGCACGACATTTGTTCCTGAGTTGTTTCTCCGTGCAAGCACATGGAGAGTTGAGAGAATGATGCGTAACAGAAATTCCCTATTAATAGGTTTTTATTACACCTTCTTCACATTTCTGAATGAGTGTGTTACTCAGAATTCTTCTAATGCTCTGCCCACGCTGATGCCTTACGCACAAAACCTGCCACCACGCTCTGGTTATCATTGCGCTTGGCATCGCTTTCATCTTGCAGACCTACACAACTAAACCAACCCCAGACAAATCATGTATTCTGAATTTTGCAATCAAGTGTAGACGGGGAAACTTGTTGGACATATTTGAGTACAGTATCTGCTTTCATGATCAGTCGAGCTCCAGCACTCGGACACAGGTGCAAAGAAAATTGTAAAAGGTTGCAAACATAGTTACACTGAAATCTGTGTTTGAATAAATTTTATATACACAGAAATGTTTTCATCTGTTTGCTTAGCTCTGCACAAACACTCCTTCGAGCACTTATACATGGAACAGCAAAGAGGTTGTACAACCTCCACGCACACAAAGGCCACAGTCTTTTTAACAAGACACTTTAGTACCTGGCAAAAGGCAGTATTTCTGAAATCGCAGGGAAAATTCCAGGATTAAGAAACAAACAAGCGAGAAAAATCAAACCCCTCTGCTGAGCATCAGTATCTGTCTCGCTCCAAACACACACGCACAAAAAGCTAATGCAGACTCTGAGACCAGGGAGCACGTGTGGGAGGTTTGTCCCTGGCTGTCCCTGGTGCGCAGCTCGCGGAGTCTGCAGGTTGTGCCATCTTTAAGACGCACCTTTTCAGAATGAAACTTGCATCTCTGTACCAAATACATTCCTTTCCTATGTCATTCATAAAAGCCTCAAGCATATGCTTAACTTTAAGCCCTGGCTGAGCTGAAATCGCTGGGTGCTTTGCTTCATCCGAGCTGAATTCGTGCGTGGCAGAGTGCGAGCTGTTAAGCGCGTTTCACTGGGGCGTTGCAGTGAGTTTATCACCTCCAAACTCCACCGGTGATGGCATCACTGCATGTTTCTTCACACAATCGGAAAAGGCCTTCCTTGAATTATGGAAAAATGCTCCTGACTGGGGAGGGGTTGTTTGCCAGTTGTTTCCGAGAGCCTGACTCAGGAGACTGGACAGGAACGGGGGCTTTGCACGGGGGCTGCTCAGTTTGGGCACCCAGCACGGGTTTCCAAGCCCCTCTGCCAGTGCCAGCGTGCTTCGTGCCTGGAGAGGATAGGTAGATATTGGGGACAAGACAGCGATAAGCTTACTTACCCGTGCAATCAGGGGACAGCACTTCTGAAACGGAGCTTGTGCCATTCTAACCTGCTTCTGAAACCTTGTTCCCAGAGCAGTGTGGTTACATGACTCGAGAAACCAAATTGCCATGCCCGGATTTTTCTTCCCAGAGTGGGAAGTGGGAAGTACACCTGGCAAAGTGAAATCAGATCCAAGGAAATATTTGGGGCACAGGGTTTGCATTCTCCATCATCTCTGCTGGAGATGGTTCGTTTTTCCCACAGAGGGCTGTTAATATTCTTTGCGCTTGCAGAAACGGCACCAAGGCAACTTCAGACCTCTCTCCTATTCAGCTCCCCCTTCCAAGGCTGTGCATTTTGGCAGACTTCTTGTTCCAAACCAGTGGACCTTGTTACACGTCGGAATGCATAATCCAAACCTCCCTCCCTTGAAGAGGCAGAAGATGGGATAAAACAGAATGTACCTTCGCTCCTTTAATTACCAGCTCAAAGTTACCTGGAAGGGTAACTAAGGGGTTTTCTCTGAGGTTTTATTTTATTGAGTTTTTGAGTTTCCACCCTCCTCGCTACTGGCAGAGGAGCTCAGAGGCTGTATCCACAGGCACAGCCCCTTCCCAGAGCCTGGCACTTACCACAGGCAGAGCGCTGAGAGCGAGCCAGTTCCCAGAAGGGTCCGAAGAACATCCTCCCCTGATACCTCATCACTTGTGATCTTGGCTGAAAGTCAGCTCAATCTTTTGGAACACCTTAGAGCTGCTCCAAGCCTACATGAGACTGATAAGGAGAAGAAGCAGGAGTCTGGGACAGGAAAAGGTTCTGCAGTCCTGGTCCTCGTCTGTAGAGATGGGTCAGGTAAGTTGAGCCACTTTCCTGCTGTTCTGCATCTGAGCATGTTAATATAGAAACAGCTAGTCCAGGTCTTTGGCTTCTTTATCTTTTTCCCTGTGGCAATAAGTTCAAACAATAATAACAATAACAACAACAACAACAATAATAATAATAATCACAGTTTAAAAAAAAGAGAGAGAGAGAATCCCTCTAGCCGTCATGAGATCCTGAGCACAAAGAGCTGATATTTCACTTTTGACAAGAAGAAGCCATAACACACTGTCACCAAGAGCAGAGAGAGTACTGTCCATGAGGTAGCTCCTAACATATCCAGTTTTAGGCTGCTAGCAATTCGCAATACTTTTATTTCACCAGGATGAATTAATGCAAGAAAATAATTTGCAGATTACAACAATTCCTTCAGCAACATGTGACTCAAAACCAGTCAAACAGCCAGGGTTGAAAGTCAAATTATTTGCAGCTACGCTCGGCTCTTGTGCAAGGTCTGTTTGAAGCAGCCATATTGAGACACACAACTTTGTACTGGGACACTTGGACAGGAGAACCTGAGCCCAAACCTACCCCTTCCACTTGACTCATGTACAGCTCAGACCTCAAATTTGGGTTCACTTCATACAGTTTAAGTATTTGGTCACCAGAAACTGGAACGTTCCCTGCACATATTGCACAACCCCCAGAGATCTGAGGAAGGACATCAGGTTTTCCCCTCAATCCATTGCAAGTGCAGGTGATGCATCAGAGTGAAGGCTTTCAACTGATGATCTTTACAAACAGGCCATCCATCACTAATGAAGGTCAAGTTACAGATGAATTCCATCATTTTACAATCATATGATTCCCTCTCTTGCCCTTGGTTGGGTCTGCAAAGGAAAGTGAAGCTCTCTTGTGTCTGTGGGGGGGGGGGGGGTGGTTGTTTTCTAGCTGGCTAGGGAGTGTGCTCAGTGCAGTCACAAGAATGAACTGGGATGGAGAACAAGTCTTTGTGGTTGGCTCTTCATCTCTTTGGAGGCTGAGGAAAAGAAATCCTGATGGTGTGTGAGCAGCCCTACGCTGGTACCTGAAGCCCCTGGTTCTGCAAAGACCCTTTGAAACAGGGAGCAAGGGAAAACTGTTCAAGTTCTTAAAAGAAAGAGCCTGCAAGGCGCCTCTGGTGTGTGAAGGCTGTGTATCTCCTCATAAAGTCTTCCACAGGCAGCTCCTTCTAAATGTTGGTGATAACCAATCTAACTCCCCACCCATGTTTATCTTCAGCTCACAGAACCTGAGTTATGCTTGTTCTCTTGGTCCAAAATGCATTTGGAGAGAAAAGATTAAGATGATGTTTGCAACCAACTTATTCCAAGGGATCTCTCCCTCACGGGTGTATTTGAATATGTTCGTTTCCTTTTAGCCACCAGCCAGACCTGAAAATAGGGACCAAAATGGATCATCAAAAGGGATCATCAAATTACTAAAGCTCTGAAAACATCAGAGCAAGGGAAGGAGCTATGAAAGCACGGATTTAGCATGGGCTGAACAGTTGTGGGAAGAACTAGTAAAACATTCAGGGTGTGCTTTTGGATGACTGTTTGTGTTTGACCTACTTAAGCCTTGCCTTATGGGGACAAGTTTTTAGCCAAGCTAGTCTGGAAGCCCAGCTTTGGATAAGAAGGAGATGCTCTTGGACTCTGTCTCCAAGCCACGGGCTGTCGGCTGGTCCCGTCTCATGACACCTTGTGTGTGTGCAGGCTGGGAATAAACCTCCGCCTCCTCCTCCACGCAGTGGATGTACTCCTTTTTTCTGTCAGAGGACAAACTAGAAAAGAACAGCTCCAACCTGGCTCCTGTCGCCGCAGAGAAGCGCGGTGTCTGGAGCATGCAAAGGCGATTAAATATGTCATGTGTGCATCATTTAAATTAATGTTGCTAAAACAACAATGCTATTTTTAATATTTAAAGAGCCCCTTTGAAGAATAGGAGAATCTGTCACCTTTCCTTGTGGATTTGAATCTTGTGTTCTGAGGGTTTTTCTTCTCTGATTAAAGGAGTTGGCTGCATGAAGAACAGCTACACATGACGTGCTGGGAGGGGGTGTGGGACCGAGACGCGTCCCAGGGAGCAGCTCCAGCTCACAGCGTCTGAGGACACAGCCAGGCAGATTTTCTAGGCTTTCTTTTGTGGAGCTCCCACCCAGGGTGTCCTCCTCATGCCAGAAGCCAAGGGCAGCTGGCCAGACAGTGTTTTCCTGGATGCCCACCCCTTGCTGTCTCTGCTGGGGTGCTAACAGCAGTCTCGGAGCACCTCAGGGTCTGTGACACTGTATGTGGCACCGCTCTTTGTCTTCGGTTTGCTGGGGAGTAGCTTCCTCCTGACTCTGTCTCCACTCCACTCTCTGAAGTCTCTTCTGGATGTTCAGACATGACAGGACCACCAGCCAAGCCTAACCCTGACTCAAATCACTCCTTAATCTCCGTAACAGGCTTTTTTCAGGCAGTAGCCACATGCTCCATCCAAGAGAGGTCCAGCTGGTGCCGAGAGTGGGCAAGTCCCTTCACGTGCCTTACAGGCAGCACGTTTGCTGTTGCGGCCGCTGTTGAGGTTTGCCTCCTAATCCAGGTCCCCTTCTCGGCAGTGCCTGTTTGTGCAGCTGGATGGTCCTGCTGAGCTGCACGACTTGCAGTCGTCTCTGCTGATTTTCGCCCCGCTTTCTTTCGGGCCAGGCCTCCAATTTGTCAACAAGATTTTGATTTCTGACCTCCTCCCAGTGGTCTTATGCTCCTGGACAGCCATAGGTCTTCTGCAAATACAGCTTACATTCTGCCTTTCCCCCAAAATAAGGTCAGTGGAAACATGGAGCAGCATCTGACCCACCTTCTGCAGCCATCCACGCAGGGATCTCGTGCGCTGTTGGCTATTGACATTGGACTCCAGGAGCTCCTAAGGTGACTGATGCCCTGTCCGTGTGTTTAGCTGCCTTTCCACCTTCCCCAGAATTCCACCCAGGTTTGCTGCTGGAAAATTTCCACCCAGGAGCAGGAGCTGCTTCCTGAGCCTCTGCGGTGATGAGGGACCAGGATCCAGCCCTCGACCTCTCAGACACTGGCTCTCAGTACCCTTCCTCTGGTAGAAATGTGGCTTCCTAAGCGGAGCACCGGGAAGCCGGAGGAGAAGGGCCCATTGTCAGTGAGATTGCAGCAGGGAGCAGATATTAATGTTATTGGAGGGAAAAGACCATTAGGATTCTGTAGCTCTGAAAAATACGTAAGTCTGAAATAAGACTAATGAGACATTTACTGGTGCGGTTGGGTTGCATTAATGACCCTTCAGAGGATACAATTGCAAAAGGCTTTCACTGTAATTACCACACTAATGATCGGCAGTGACATCATTTTAGACCAAATGCGATGCTTGTTTTGGATGCGTTTCAAGATCGGGACTTCTCCACGGCTGGTGTATGAGGCCCATCAGCGTTATTGCCTGTCTCCCTGCTCTGCTGACCATCTTTCTTAGCTGCCTCCTTGGCTACTGGCTTCCCTCCAGCCTGGCCCCAGCATCCAGCATTCCTCTGCTTTTTAAGGTGCTTGTGGGACTCGGAGCTGAGAACGGCGATTTGTCAGCACCAGCAGCTTGGTCCACAGCGCTGGGCATGAATTGGAGGAGGGTGAAGAGGGGGGAGAGCCACACACCTCCTTTTATTCTGCAGGCATCCTTAAAAGGCTTTTAATAAACAATGGTTTATTATCTCCTGGCATGGCCTGAAGCGTATCTGCGCATGTAACCTTTGGACAATACCTGCTTCCGGGAGCACGGCTTACAGCCGGTGGGGACAGGCTGATCCCAATCTTCCCAGTGCCTCTGGGCTCGGAGAAACATATTAATTAACCTCATTATCAAGGATCATTTCAGCACTTGCAGAGACAGGGTGTTACCACGCCAAGCCCGTGGTCTGAGGAGAGCCGGAGCTGGAAAGTCGGGATATTTGCCTCTGCAGGGACACGCAGCTGAGAGCAGGCGATGGAGGGGCTGGAGAAGATACCCAGCCGGGACAGGGGGCTCATCCCAGCCCCTCCGCTGATCCAACAACCCCCAGACCCTGCTCCCAGAGAAGGAATTCTGGAGGGAAAGGCAGCTGCAGGGAGCCAGTTCTCCCTCGGTACCAGCTCTGCCTGCAGCCCGGGTTGTCGGCATACGGAGCCGACGGTGGCTGCATGCCCGAGCCTGTGTGTGCCCGGGCTCCTGGCTGCCTCTGCCCCTCCCCGGCACCAGGCACCGCTGGGGACGGATTGACAGTGGCTTGTTAAGCCTGACAGAGAATAAACTTTTAAGGAGTTGGAGAAAGCAAGGCTTTTTAATTAAAAAAAAAAAAAAAAAAGGCAAGTCATGATTTCTGCGTTTCCTCTTCTGGAAACAGCATTCCTGCTCCAGCATTTTTAAAAACATCAAATTGATAGCCCTGTCATCTGTGCCCATAGGCTACTGCTCCCTGCCCCAGCCCTCCCGCCAGGGCTCTGCCTTTGAAGGCGAAGGCACCGCTGTGTGACTGTCCTCAGGGACATTCATTTTCTTTCCTACAGACTCGCTGGTTGTCACCAGCAAATATCCAGCCAGGCTCGTA
The DNA here is from genome assembly GCA_013398295.1 of Chionis minor. Taxonomy (NCBI): domain Eukaryota; kingdom Metazoa; phylum Chordata; class Aves; order Charadriiformes; family Chionidae; genus Chionis; species Chionis minor. The sequence continues at coordinate 443,561 of VZSF01002948.1, forward strand.
TCATCCCCTTGTTCCCGGCAGCATCCTGGAAAATACTGATACCGGTACCAGGTACCACTGCCAGTGGGTCGTTCCCTGCGGCACAGACTCAGCCTGGGAACCGCTCCTGGGGAGTCACAAGGAGACTGGTACCAATGCATGCAGCATGTTAAGTGAGTTTTTTCATTCTCTACCTGTGATTTTCTGGCAGATACGTGGAGCGTTCTTATTTTGGAGCTCATTCTGCCTCCAAAGAAGGTGAACAGGAAACAGGAGTGTGGCCCCAGTTGAAGGCACTTAGGAGTAGCAGCCATAAAACAGAAGTCTTCTGTCATAAGGGATGCAGGGGGGGGGGGGGGGAGGGGAGAC
>VZSF01002948.1:443917-469044 GCA_013398295.1 Chionis minor
GGGGGGGGGGGGGAAGCAGTAATCCTTTGAAAGGGGATGAAAAGAGGCACAAACATCCGTAATCCCCAACTCCCTTAATTCCTAAAGCTCCTCACTCCATCCTGGACTCGGTTACCTCTGCACTGGTCAGTGTGTCCAGCTGCCGCACCAGCGGTCGCTGCTGAGCAAAGCTCCTGCGCCGGCTGTTTCCCAGCCCCGAGGTGGTCCCAGCTGAGCCCCCTGCCCCGACATGTGCCTGCAGGTGTGCACCCCTGACGGCACCCCCCGACAGCGCGTCCTCAGCAGAGGGGGGACGCGTCTGAACCACTCTCATCACTCCCTGCTCCGGTCCCGATCCTGCCCCACCGTGCTGCTGGGAGACCCCTTTACCCACTGCTGGGCTTGGAAATCCTCTGATGGACGTGCTGCCGACAGGGGAGAAGGCAGCTGCTGGGAAATCAGTGTTTCAAGGGGTTTGCTGAATTCCTCGCAGTTCGGTGGGAAATTATTATATTGTTTTTCATACAAACATTTCATTGAGATGAAATCATTCATTCTTATAATTTCCTTTGATTTTTTTTTCCCCCTTGACTTCTGATATAGGATATGGTAAAAGACCTGAAGTAGCAAAGCTGAAGTATAATGTTTTCAAATATTATTTTTTAAAAACCAAAAAATGAGTGCCAAGTCAAAAATGAGGAAAGCCAAGTCGCACAGCCTTGTAGCTCTGCATGAAATGGAAAGGGTACTTTTGGATCCTTTCTGGTTATAGCATATCAGAAGTCCAGGTAAGGAAATTCGGAAGGAAAGCCTTTCTAAAGGTTCTCCTGAACTACCCATTTCTTTCGCGGCACCATATTTTAGAAGCAGCGCGGGCAGGATCTGCCTGTGACGCGTACATCCATCAGGACAGCGGGTTTAAATTTGCCGAGTACTTTCAGCTAGACGTTACCAGCTTTAGGAGGTTTTCAAGTCAGATTTGCATCTTGGGCTATTTTTTCCTGTGACGTTTGAACCTCAGTCAATGGCGAAATGTGTCTTTGTGCAAGGAGTGCAGAATGCCTGCTGCGCCCCGCGACCGTCACCCCAGCAGAGCCAGGCTGGGGCAGAGGATGCAACCCTTAATCCCTGTGCATGTGCCTCATCCAACACATCACAGCCAGGACAGCAACTCCCATCCCCATAAATTAATAAACAGAGGGGGGAAAAAAACAACCCCAGGCACTCCCCTGGGACTCCTTTCTGGCCAGTTTGTTTTGATCTCGTCTGGTTTCATAAGGTCCTCGGCATCGCCAGCGGTGTGCTGGGAGGTGTCAGCTCTGCATGGGAAAGGGAGGGGAGCTGTACCTGCTGAAAGTGTCCATGAAAACACCTGTGAACTTTTTAAAAATTTGTCCCTGACTTGGAATACGAAAATGTCCAGTTGAACATCGCTGAAAGTTTTTCTAGAAAATTCTTTTTTTTAAAAACAAAAAAACCAAAAAAACCCCAAACAACCAAACCCACCCCGTTAATCTTCCTTTACTGGTTCCCAAAGGAAACTGACCATTGGCGAAGCCATGGAGCAGCATCTCTGCAGGTCTCGCCGAGTCAGGGCCACACGCTGCGCTTTGCTCGTCCCCAGCCCGAGGGCGAGTTGCACCCAGCACCCCAGCACCATGTCCCCCGTCCCTTTTGCATGTGCCTCTGGCCAACGGACCAAGTCCTGCTCCTGCCCCGCGTTTTCCCCTGGTGCCCCGCCATCTGCTCGTTTGCAGACCCCTAACGAGGAGCTGTGGCTGCCGCTGGCTTTCCAGGCTCCGTAGGTGCAGGGCGGCAGCGCAGAGCGGAGGGGGGGAGCAGGGAGGGGGCTTCGATTCAAGGTCTGTTCCCTGCTTGAGCGATCAACATCATTTCCATACTATAATTACATTGCCCAATCCTCTCCTGATTTTACTGCTATCTTGTAAGGCGTCCCGGTTGTGAGTAATTTAAAGCTATATGAGATGTCAGGCTCTGTGAAACAATCACCCCTCAAAGAAATATGGTCTGAGATAATAATTGATAAGTCCCATTAGGCAACGGGGTCCGCTATTTCCGACTCGGCCTGTTCCGAGGCGGCCTTGTTGATTCCCTTAATGCCGGTTTTGCGGCTCGGCGGCACTGGGAGCACGGCGTTCCCAGCCCGGGCGCCGAGGGGAGACCCTCCGGGGTGGCAGGCGGAGGAGCCGGGGGAGCGGGGTGATTTCTTACCGCAGGGCACAGCCGGGGTAACCGGAGCAATTCAGCCTCCTCGATTCCGGGATTACAATATTTCAGCCTGATTTATGGCCGTGTTTTCGCATAAAGCATATTATGAGCATTGGTTACCACCTGTATTTGCTCTGCGGGGTTTGTGTCAGCGATTTCTCCTCGTCCTCATCAGCAATCAGGAAACTCTCCCAGGTATCCCCCACCCCTCTCCCCATCCTCCACCTCCCCGGTGCTGCCGTGGATGCCCGGGCAGGCGGGTGGACCAGTAGCTGCTCCATCTCCTGCAGCACCGGTGCGGCCACTGGCCCATGGTCCCCGGTGCCGGGAAGGGCTGACCACGGCAGGGCATCCTTGGCACAACGGTGCGTCCTCGGTATCTGCTTGTTCGGTCTAAAATTAGCCGACGGATTGAGGAGCCAGGTTTGCTTTTGAGCTACGTGATAAGAGCTCCTCTGTGACCAGCTGTGCCCATGCGGATTCAAGGTACCTGAAACTGCTGATTCCTTCAAGCTGCAGCTACCTGAGTTTATATATATATATTTACATACATGTACACACATACACATGCATATAAACATAATATAAATATGCATGTGTGCATATATAGCTGTCTATATGTACATAAATACACACACATCCATGCCCATATACACATCTGAGGACCACACCAGCGCCCTTGTGCCCCCCCCAGACTCAGTTTCCAATGAGTGGTGCTGGGGCAACGGGGCCAGTGGCCGTCCTCGCCTGGGATGGGTCATTCCAGACATCTTCAGGACAAGGCCACCGCGGCCGCAGTGTCCCCAGCCCCAGCTGCCCCCAGCTCTGCTGCCCCACCGGATCCCAGTGCTTTGCTCGCCTTCCCACAGCCTTACCCGCTCGGGAGAGTGGAAACAGAAAGTGGTGTTTTATTTCTGTCACTGGAGTTTGTATTTTTCAGTGCTCTGTCTCCAGCTTTTTAATGGTTGAACAGTTTACAAACTCTCTGCCTTTAAACTTCTAAATTTTTAATTAGAGAAGAGAATGTAAACTTAATTTTTTGTTGTCTGCAAGATAGGAGAGGTCTCGCCCATGACAACAGGATGAGTGATGAATTATGCAAGTAGCGAGAGAAAGGCTGGCTTTTTTTGATGTGCTATTTTATAATTGCATAAACTACTGCACTCCTGAATCGGGCAAACATTACTTTACACATTCAGTAACCTTTAAAGAATGGTGACAGCTAATTTATGATGTTCTATAACAAAAAAAAAAAAAAAATTACAACAAGAATTTTAAAAAGTTGACAAAACTCAGGCGTTCTCTGCAGAAAAGGTGAAGAGTTCAGAATAGAATGACTTTCTGGAAAACAGATTTATTTTTCCTTTGTGTATCGGAATAGATACCACAAATTAAAAGATGTGCTTATGGAGGACTTAATTAGGGGAGGGCGTTTACCTTTCAGAGCAGGTTTGTCACATATGGTGGGACAGGAATCAGCGTAGCAAAACTCTCAGTTCTGAAAAATGGATGTTCAGTAAATCGTGGGGTGACGTTTGGGGTGGAACGGGGAGCATTTCAACTTTGTGTTAACTTTAACCTACTTGGAAAACAAGATGCCTTCCCAGGAGGGTGTTCAGTATTTGAAATCTTTTTTCTCTCCCCTGGAGTGAGTTCACAGAGACGGAAATCTGTGTTTCCCAGAATGGAAATTCTGGAGAAACGTTCCAATTCATAAACACTGAAACAACCTTATTAGAATGACACGATCTGACAGCTGTTAAAATATTATAATAAAACAGAAGAAAAAAAGAAATATACCATAATTCATTACTACCTTTGAAATGTTTAAGGAGTGAAGAAAGTCAAAATGGATCAGTTTTGATCTTGGATTATTTCATTGAAAAATTCAAGATGAGAAAGTCCCCGTGGGATGTTTTGATGTGGATGTAAAAGTGCTTTTGCAGAAAACATCTGGTGTTAGAATGATTTGTTGGTTTTTCTAAATAACCCCCCGAGCTCACGTTATCCGGGGCTCAGCCACCAGCGCTGCCCAGCCACAGCTGGAACTGGAGCCCAGCACCAGGCTCTCCCCACGGGTGATGGAGCAGCGCAGGGCTGGGGACCGGGCAGGCACCGCTGCCCCATCCCTGCTCCTGGGAGAGGGCTCAGCTCATGGGAATGTCTGGAACACCAACAGCCCGAGCGTGGGGGTTTCCCTGCCTGTGCGATGAGCACGGAGCTGGGAAGCTGCCTCACCTGCAAGCCCCCTGGCAGCTCTGGGCTGTGACTGCTGCCTTGGAAAAACAGTTTGTGACTCCGGCTGGTGTTTCCAGGGACCGCCTGGCACGGCCATCTGCACGTGGGCACAAGAACCAGACCTTCACGAGCTGCCTGCTGCTGCTTCTTCTCTCCCCTGTTTGTGACCATCCCACCGAGGGGCTGATGCAAATACAGACCAGGTGGGACCGCGGCCTCTGAAATGGCTTCCGCTGAGCAGAAACGTCTTTGATTTCTGAAAAAAAGATCCCAAATTTAAAAAAAAACACACACCAACAAACCCTAATGATAGGCTGCAATGTATTCTTCATCGCCCCGCTTGGCAGCGCTGCCGGCACAGCTGGAGCAGGGAGCACCCCATGGAAAAGTTATCCCCTGAAGGGCTCAGGGAGTGCTTGGAGAAAATTTTGGGAGAATCCCCCACACAGGGATCCTCCCCGGCAGCAGGAGGCTGGGCCACCTGTGTAGAGTGGCACCTCACCCCAGTGTGCCCAGAGCCTCTTGGAAGGGGACAGGATTCCCCAGGGCTGGACCCCGCATCCATCTGTCCCAGCACTCACATGTCACTTGCTATGGTGAGCACGTGACGATGCCACCACCAACTCCCACCTCCGCCTCGGCTGCCTCTTTCTGCCCTCTGCCCAAATTTAGGCAGGTGGTTGATGCACAGGGCTCCCAGACCAAACCCTCCCCAGGGAATTTTTTTGCGAGATGAGCTGGGAGATGGAATTTGGGGTCAGACGAGGGGAGCAGTGGGTGGCAGGGGGACATGGCTGCACTGCAGCCGGGAGCAGGGCTCTGTGCTTGGGAAGGAGGGTGTCTGACCGGCTCAGTCCCACCTGAGGTTCAACACTTCTCAGTTTGAAGATGGCTCAAGATCCTGTATTTTATAAATGATTGACACTTACCCCACCAACAGACACCCCGGGTACACAAAAGGGTCCATCCTTTTGCTTGTAAAGCTCCATTAGAGAACTGTAGCAGCAAAACAAAAATGCAAATATTTATCTCAACTCTTTCAGGCTTGAGTGCTGGTGAAAGCAGCTTTACAAATTCAGAATCCATTGCCTCCCTGGAGAAATCCCAGTGCTGTTTTGCAAGCAAAAGTAAAAGTCTTTGCCACGCAGCTACTGTGAAAGTTTTGACAAGAAAAAAACCGCTTTTAAAATACATGGGTGGCACACATTGATCAGGAGTCGTTCCCTGTTTGCCGAGGACAGACGCGAAGGCAGACCTCTCCGTCGCTGCAATAACCCGCGGCATTTCGCATTATGCCCGATTACGCAAAATTGTCGCCTGCTCCTTTTGTTTCTGCCTGAGACCTCACTGGCACCCAGCACCTCGCTCCACAAGAACTGAAACCAGAGAGACCTTAAACATGTCACAATCTGATTTTTCAGAAACTAAAATATTGGTCATCTGGAAGCAGCAGGTTCCTCTGAGATCTGTTTGCAAATGGATCAGGCAGAGCCGGGGAGAGGCTGGTGAAAAGCAAAAGTAAATATCAGGATTCCCCTTTTTCTCTTTGTCGCAGTCCGAAACAAGCACTATAGCTCTCAACCATGGAACTGAAAAAAAAATTGACCTCTTCATGATCTTGCTTTTCACCTTATACCAAGTGTGTCCTTTTCCCTTTATTAATCCTATTTTTAAGGACCTAAAAGAATGAAATTAATTGCTTTACATCTTACCTTATTATTTAAAAATAATTTTCCTAACTTTCATTTCAAACCACTTTTGTGAATAAATCTGTTCACCAATAATAAAAGTTGGTGTGGTGGCACCGTGCCTGGCCCTGCTGGTCAGTGGGGATGGGGGGGCAGAGGGTCCTCACCCTGTGACTGTGCCTGGGGACAGGGACCAGCGGACATGGGGATATCGTGGGACTCCTCCACTGGACCAGGACAGGGGATGAACGGGGCAGCTGCAACTGGAGCAAATACACATTTTGCCACTTCTGCCTGCCCCACTGGGCAGGCAATCTGCGGGTGCACACCCTTGCCCACCCCAATTCCTGCAGCCCTCCAGGGACCGTGAGTGCACCCAGTTTTCCAAAGGCTCGAGGCCAGTGACAGCAAGGTGGGAGGGGTGAGGTGAGACCCCATCCCTGCGACACATCCTGCCCTGGCTGCCCACCCTCTGCCTGCAAGGGACAAGAGTAAGCATTGACCTATATGGGAGATCCAGCCCCATAAACACATGCCGCAATTACGATTGTCCCCTGGTCCTTGGGAGTCCTGGCCGTGCTGGCTGGAACTGGGTTTGAAGAGCTGAGGCTTTGCCCAAGCAGGTCAGGTCTGGCTCTGGTGCCACATCGTGGTGGCTCCGGTGCCACGTTGCCGTGCACCGCCATCCGTACCCGCTGCTCCGGGCGCTGCGGGAGCTTTTGCTGGGAGAACGACTTTTATTTTGGCTTTGCATATTCCACGCGTACTGCCTTCACTTTCAAATCATCTTTCCTACCTCTTTCTCCCTGTAGCTTGGGTTGTAAATTTACTGCTATTAATTAATTTATAATTAAGTTCTATACAGCAACCACTCACTCTAAGAGACATGATTTCAGATAATCTCAGTTTGTCAAAATATGCCTGTCTCTTTTCAAAGCTGCGAGGAAAACACTGTGCAGCTTCAGGTTCTGAGATGTTAAACAGAGAGACAGTATGAAGATTTGCCCTGGAGGAGTCAGCTCAGCAGTACGGAAGACAAAGAAGAAAAACATGCTCTGGGATTTTTGGCAATGAAGAACATTTCCCCTCCTGCAGGTGCGGGGTGGCAGCCCGGGATACACCAGCCGCGGGGCTGGCTCTGGCAGGGGCTCTCCACAGCCTCTCCTTTCCCAGCCCCTGGCCCAGTGCTCTCCCTGCTTCCCCGTGGAGGCTGGGACAGGGTTTTCCTCTGCACAGTGAGGGTGACAGCTGCCCACCCCTCTGTGCCCGTGACCTGCGGTCACCTTACCCCGGGGCTACCCAGGGTTTGACCTGGGTTACATCCCAGTGCACGGGGAGACCTCTGGCCATCCCCATCCTCATCCTCATCCTCCTGCTAATTCCAGTGACCCAGACAGACTGAGTGCTAGAGCTGCCAGGGTCCCCGTCGCCTGACATAGCATGGAGCCTCTAGTGCAGCTGAATTAAATAACAACTAATCCCTGCAGGAAGTGTTGAAAGTCATATTTAATACGTAGGCAGACCATAACCTGTTTGCTACCTAATTGGCTGCAAACTAAACAAGCAATAGATACCCAATTATAGGATTGTATACCTAGCGTCCTATGTCCTGCCGTAGCTCAGAGGCTCAGGGAAGCATTTAACTGCTAATAAACAAGGTGCATGGTTTAATTTGAAAGGTTATTGCAATTTAATATGACTGAATGGCGGTGAGCGTTCACACGGCAAGTTGCAGGAGCCATTGTCATACAAAAGCAGCGCACGCCGTTCCCAAAGCATCTGGTCAGTACAAAACATACGTGGGGCAAAATCAGGCCGGGATTTGCTCCTCAGCGGTCCTACAGACCAGGAAAGGATGTGAAAGGCTCCTGGGGCTGTTGCTGCTTCCCTAACCCTGGAGAATGTCACCAGGAGAGATGGCAGCTCTGGAAAACCTGCTGATTTCCTATTTAGATTTAAAAATGGTTGTTTACCTGTCTCTCAAAAGTGGACAGGAAGTGCATGGAAGGAGGAGAAAGCTTGTCCCCTGCCCAGGCTGTGGTTTGCGGAGTGGCAAGGGGCTGTGGGCAGGGAGCCCTAGGCTGGGCAGATGCAGTGTGTGGCCCCCCCAGCCAGCCCCATCCCCCTGGGGAGGGCAGACCCCCCCCATCCCCCAGCAGCCACCGGGTGGGTTTCACCAGATCTGCCGAAATGGGAGCACGGGATGTGTGCCTTGCGGAAGTGCAGCACTTGAAACACAGGAATAATCAGGATTCCTCTGTTTTCTGAGGTCATTTCAAACAAAATAATTTGTGCATTCAGGGTGCTTGCTCCCACCCATCATCCCGCAGCACTGGAGAAGCCGTTCCCTGTCACCAGGGGTTCTCCTCTCACTGGGTGGTGAGTGCACTGGTGAGAGCACCCATCCAAATGTGTCTGCTATTTCTGCCCTGCTTCTATCCCATTTGGTGAGCCGAAGTGGTGGCTTGGCTGCGCATGAGCTCGCCTTGTGATGGGGCAAGTCCCAGGCTTAGGGACAAATAACTCCCGTAACGGTGAAACCAACTTCCGTTGCCAGCTCCCGAGCGTGGCGCAGCGAGCCCTGAGCTGTGGGAAAGGTGCAGCTCTCTGGGGCTGAGGGACAGCTTTAAAATCGTTGTGGGGAATGTTGACTTTGTTTTGTTTCGAGAGGCTCTGAAAAGACCTGTGAAACTCTGCAGGTGGGCAGCCCTGGGCAGGTGAAGTGCATTCCTGGCTGGGTCACCGTAATGCCTAAGGGAAGGAATAAGCTGGACCTCTTGTGTGTCTTATGAGAGCCATAAAGAAGCCACTGGCAGCAGAGAAAAAGCCCTGGGGATGACTGTGAGCAGCTCACGGAAAAACTTCCGTGCAAGAAATGGGCGCTGAAGAGGCAGCAGCAGGGCAGGGTCCGCTGGGAGCGCAGGAGAAAATAGCGCTGGAAATATCCCAGTGCCGCCGGCACGCCGACGCGGTGCTGGGCACAGCACAGTGAGTGCTGTCCTGATCCCAGCAGGGAGGAAAGCAGGCAGAGGGAGAACCACGGGCTTGGGGATGGTTGGTGTACGAGGCACTGGGAAAAACTTCCCCATAAGGAGATCCTGCCTGGGCTGACACAGCGCAGAGGAGCGCGCACCAGCGCCGAAGAGATAAGGGTGTTGGATGGGGAAAGTCTGCAAAACTTCTGCTGTAAGGCAAAAAACGCAAGGAGAGGTGGGGCCCTGGGAACTGTAGAAGGAAAAGGGTTTTTTTCCCTTTCTTCTTTCACTCTGGCAGCACTGGCCCTTGCACTTTCTGGGTCCAGGGCTCGACTCCTCACTCGTCACTGTCTGCGTGGTGTTGGCTTTGCCTCAGTGGTCCGTAACCCCCCAAGCCCCGGTGAAGGGGACGATGTCCGAGGTAATGCCCCGCGTCCAGACTGGAGCTCACTGGGGTGGAGGGACCCTCCGCCCCAGCCCTGCAACATTAAAAAAAAATAATCAGAGAGATGAGAAAATAACACAAGCAATATCTGCATTGTTTCTTTCTGGGAGTAGCTGGAGCTAAGAAAAACAAACAAGTCTAACTAAATGCTTTGGCAATTATACAGACAAACAAATCACTTTCCCAAATTGCTTCTTTGGGGAATTACGGCTCCTGGAAATGAAACACAAACAGATTATTAAAAAAGAGCTTCCCGTTGGGAGAGAAACAGTATTTACAAGAGAAGATGTGCCTAGCTGGACCTCTAATTGCTGTTCATTATCTCATATTGATTTAATTAGTTGCTGCACTCAGGTCTAAATTGCCTGCTGTCCTCAGCAGGGATTTAGGAGCTGGGGCACGTCCCTGACCCACCGGGCAGCAGTGGAGCGGGGGTCCCCTCTGCCATGGTGGGGACACGGCGGTGGAGCGGGGATCCCCTCTGCCACCACGGGAACACGGTGGCGGTGGGGCAGTGGTGGAGCTGGGGTCCCCTCTGCCACCACGGGAGCACGATGGTGGCAGGGTGGCAGTGGGCAGGGACGGCAGCGCGTCCTTGTGGGCTGCTCCTTCTGCAGAATCTGCATCGGCTGTGAAGCACTAATTAACTGAAGTAATTAGAGAGAGTGTCTTCATAACACAGAATTAAAGTGTCTTTGTGAAGGCAGGGTGAGCTACATCACTCGGGCTGGCTTCTCGAGCGGGAGGTGACTGGGGAAGCACAGGTTTGCCGAGAGGTGGTGTGAGGGGCTGTGGGGTCGCGGGCAGTTTTTGGGAGAGCTCAGCCCTGCCCTCTGCTCCGGGACACGCTGGGAACGCACATCCCAGCCCCAGGCTCGCAGCCCTGGACCAACGCGCCTCACAACCGCTGGCTTCCCAACCGAAAAGCTGAGGACTATTAACTTCCCTGATTAGTGACCTTTGGGGACCAACTGTTTAGCAGATTTCTGGTTTATAATTGCAGGTGATTAATGGGGGAGCAGGCAGTTGTGCTTAGAAACATCAGTAATTGCTTCTTTAAAGAAATCACGGCCAGGCAGGACAACGAGACATTTCAGCCTCGCTGAAAGCTGAAGCTGGGAAAACGATGCTCCTGCTGCAAAATTCATATTCTCTGAATGGCTGTGGCGGCACCAGCTCCGGCATGAATTAGAGGAGTCACAGCGTCAGCTCTTTCCCACGCAGGCTGGAGCTGGAGCCTCGCCAGCCCACACGCACTGCAGCGGTGGTGCCGGGGCTGCCGGCGGCTGCCGGTGCAGGCGGCGAGAGCCGCAGGGCAGAGCAGAAGCAGGTATGAGGGTCCATGCGTGTGCACGCAGGGCCCCGTGCACGTGGACACCTGCACACGCCGCAGCCAGCGCTGCCTGTTTCCCCCCTACACTGGAAAATACTTAACGCCTTCTCCTGCGCGCTGCTGGCAGGGCACGGGCACGCTTTTGCTGTTAGACCCCGGGGTTGTATTTCCCTCTTGTTCATCAGCTGTGCAGCCCATTGATCCCACCTTCCCTGAGGCACTGGAAAAATTATTACCGTCTAGAGGTAAGAAATAGTCCTTCACGCAGGGAGCCACGCAAAGGTGAGCCATTTCTGGCTGATTCTCCCAGTGCACACACGCATATACACGCACACCTGCACAAGCAGTACTGCCTTATGCTGGACATCGTTCCTGCTTGTTTTATTCACACAGCAGGAGTCAGGGGCTCACAGAAATGTGGGAGTTGAAGCAAGAGACCCAAGGGCAGGGGAAGGAGAATGCCAGCTCGGCAGACCGATGCTGCCCGACGCACAGCGACCCATTCCCTCACTGCTGCCGTGTCCCCCGCTGCACATGCCACACAGCAGGATCGAAAGGAGAATTGGATCGGAGGAAACTGGAGGTACAGCCGCTGTTAAAAATGATCCTTTGTGCATCAAATCAGTATTCCAGAGGCTGCTCAAGATTCAATACATCAAAGGTTGAAGGATCATACAACCCTATTAGCTACAAACTTTAATTTCCCTTCGGGGCTGGTGTGTTACAATGCAACTACAGCAGCAATTACAACTTTTCCTTCACTGACAACTTGTTTAGATCAATAATGTCCTCAGCATCTTGAATCAAGATGGGCTCCATCAGCCAAACAAGCAAAACAGCCAGACCCCACGATTCCCCTTCGTGGAGCCTGCTGCTCCCCTGCCTGGCAGGTCCCCCCCTGCCTGTCCTGCCCGTGCAGGCAGGCTGGTTCCCCATGCCATGGTAGATGCAGCCACCCGCAGGATTTTGCCAAGTTTGACCATCTCCCCCAGCTTCATTCGAACCGAGCTGAACTCCCCAGGCTCTCTGGTTTCTCTCCACAAGGCTCCATCTCTCGCCGGTACTGAGACCTTCCCGCTGTCCCTCCAGAGCTGGGGATGGGGACCAGGGCTCTGCATCGCATCTGTGATGTTGTTGCTGGGGACGTGTCTCTCATCGTTGCTGCTGCCGTGGCTCCAAGCACTGCTGCAGACCTGGCTGGGTGCGCGGCTCAGTGCTGGGCACCATACGGCCCCTGGCCAGGGAGCTGCCTCTCCTCAGCTGTGGCACAGCTCTTGCCTGAGTTTGGGTTTCACCTCTCTCATGCATAAAATACTGCCACGTCATCCTCGGGGGACAACGGGCAATTTGAAGCCCTTCCCTCTTTATTTTGACAGAGCTGCAACACCCCCTGAGAGTTTCGCAAGGGCAGGGAGCAGGGATTTATTCCTGATCAACATCTGTAAAATGAAACCTCCCCTGCGCAGCGCTGCGGAGCATCGCTGGCTGCTGGCAGCATCCGTCCCGTCACTGGGGTGCTGCCCCCCTTCCCACACGCTGGGGCTCAGCGGGGACCACAACCGTGAGCTCGGACACGTGACACCAACGGCTGTCAGCACAGGGCCATGTTTCCTCGTATTCAGAATATTGTCTGAGCTGCTATTTTCCCTGCTGTGGCACAGAGCCAGGGAGCATGGAGGAGTAGTAATAAATCTACTCACTGAACTAGAGCTGACTTGGGAATTGAAAAGGAGAAAAATCCAACAGGAGTGAGTGTGGTCTCCATCCCCGAGACAGATGGCCTGGTGGAGTCATAAAAAAAAAGTGGTACAGAACTTGTGGGCGGAACAGGACGCGGTAATTACGGTCCTTCAATGAGTAAGAGCGGAGCGGCTTCTAGCCATCACCTGCTAATCCCTAAGAAGGTTGGACACCTCGCTCTGACCGGGCAAGAAAGGTGATTTAAGGCAAGCACTTGGGGTTTTTTTTTAACACCGCAGATGGACTGGACCTGTTGGAAACGCCTGAGGTTTTTGCTGGCACGCTCGTGGGGGACCGTGTGCCAGCGAGGGCGAGGTGGGGCGAGGATGGCTCCAGGTGCTGGAAACTCCAGGTGAGAACTGAAAAATGGCAGGCTCGCACATGAAGTTTATAAAACAGCAGAGAGTGAAACATTTTGCAGAACATTAGAGGCCAGCGAGATGGCCTTGAAAGAATGAGTGTGTGATGTATTGACTCCGAGTCCATCGCCTCGGTACAGGCTATTCCTTCCAGCAGATATGCTAGAATGAAGGTTAGGGGAACCTCATCAAAACACAGTCAGAAGTGAAATGTCTCATGTGCAAACACGGTACAGACCTCTCTTCACTAAAGCCAACAGCCTTGTTTGGGAAGAAATGGAATTAAATCTAAAAAAAAGTTAGCTGAGCTGGAAGCCGCGGGCCCGCAGGTTTGCAGAGGAGTGCAGACAAATGTGCACGCACACACATACATGTGCATATATGAACAAGCGTAATAAACAAAAGGAGTTACACTGCTAGCTTTTTCACAGGAAAATGGATGTCTGCATATTCGGAGAATAACTAACTCGTTTATCAAATTTAATAGTTTTCCCTAAAGTGAGGCAGATGAAAGGCTGCAGGGAGAGGATTTTTAAGGGAAGCAGCCAGTCCCCTGCAAGCTGCACAGACGGAGCAGTTATCATCTCCTCGAAGGCAACAGCGAGTGGAGGTTCCCACTGGGCTTTTGGAGGCTTCTCTTCGCCTGGGTGAGAGCCTGGCTACCTGAGGGAGAGAAGTGGCACGACTGAAAGTGGAGACCTGGGCCACAGAGACATTAAATGACTTGACCAAGGTCGTGGGGAGTCTCTGCGCCCAGCCAGGAGAAGGGAGGCTTCCCACCACTGCACACCACTGCCTTCAGCATGAAACTAGCAGCCCTCACCCCTCCTGCCACCACTGCACCGGGTGCTGCTCCCATGCCGAGGTTCTCCGGAGCTGCGCCGGCTGTGCGCCAGGCGCCGGCTTCATGGCAGGTCCACTCCAGGCAAACATCAGCCCTGTGGCACGAACATTGACGCTCACTGATGGAAATCGCCACCGCAAAGGTCAGCTTCGCCACCAGAAAGTGTTTCCTGTTCAATAACAAGCTGGACTTGGTGCAGGCGCGTTCAGCGAAACATGCCACACACTGTGCCAGAATGTTCTGTGAGTTACAGGGTGCTGATAATACTCTAACTTGCTCATATTTAACACATATTTCAGCCGGCCCTGCAAGTGTGACTTTCAAAATCAGCGTCGCTGTAGGAGGAACAGTCTCCAGCCCCGCGAGGCTGGGGCACACGATATACATGCACCGTGAGCAAGCCGATTATTTTGCTGCTCAGCTTAAGCAGGGTTTGCTTGATCAGGGAGCGGAAAAACTAACAGAAATTAAATTAAGTAGCAATATCAGAGGTACAAAGAACAAAAGGAGGCATCCCCCCTCGGCTGGTGAGCTGAGATCTGCTGCGAGGGACGCTGCTGCGAGTGCCGGTGCTGAGCTCCCACACCGGTCCTGCCTCCAGCGCCGCTGAGGGAAGAGTTATCATACGAGCGAGGTGTCGGGGTCAGACCCCAGGGAACAGGGCTTTTGTTTGCAGTTCCTGAATCCAAACTTCGCACGTGTGCCTGGTTCTGCCTCGGCGGAGTGCGGCGCTGCTTTGCGATAACATTGTTGGCAAATCATTTCTAGGGCTGTTGTTCAGCGAGGTGCTTAAGCACATGATTAATTTGGTAGTCAATAGGAGTTCTCACAGGTTGAAACTTTGGGGATACGCGAGACGTTGCGGAATCAAAGCTGCAGTAATGATTTACTAACAATTCTTTTTGGCTTTGTTGATGTGGGATCTAAAAGACTGGAAGTGTTTTTCATAAGACTGGAGTTTAAAAGGTTCTCTTTATCGACTTGCTGGTTTCTGGCAAAATTCTCACTTCCAATTATATTCCCTGAGGGTTTTCTTTCTAAGCAATGGCTGCACAAGGCACGAGGCTGAAAGGAGCATGGCGCTGGGAGCTTCGAGTGTCTGCTAGGAAATCTCAGACAATTGCAGCTTCTCGAGTGATGGTCCCTTCTCTCGGTGTCAAGAGCGCTTTGCTGGATGTAAAATGTTTGTCAGAGAATGTCTGGTGCTTTCCTAGTTGCAGGAATTGTTTGCCAGCTGATTCAGAAACAGAGATGGAGAAGCCAAGTAAGTGTCAAAGTGTAACCTGTGGGGAATTTGAACTTTTCCAAGGCGAACTTTAAGCCCCGGAGCTGCTATGAATCATGCTGGTGGCGGCTGTGTGGATGAACGTGCTGAGGTTTTGGTATGGAACAGCCAGGCGAAGCCGGCGTTCATTCCTCATTTTGGAAATGTACTTGGGGTGGGACAAACACCGCTCTGATATATAGCGCAGGACCTGGCAAGGGTGGTGTGAGGTTCCCTCAGGTCCGGGTGGCGGAGGAAGACAAATGTGGGTCACTTGCAGCCTTAGAGAGAAAGCGCCACCGAGCGCCTGGCCCGTGGCCAGCTCTCTGTTTGCGATAGAAGTCCAAGGCTGGCGTCCAGCATCTTTCATGTTTCCAGACGGCTTGGCACGTGCTTGCAGGGCCATTGCCTGGACACCGGGAAAGCTCATCAGCCCGACCTGTCAAGACTGCGCTGGGGCTGAAAAATGCACTCATCCCTGCGCTCCGGTGCGCTGGTAATATTGACCTGTTACGTGCTGATCCAATTACAATTCCTAGCGAAAGCACAGCATGCATGCATCACGCCACTCCTGCGTTTTTATCCCATACCCCTGCTTAACTGCAAGGCGGTGATGTGCATGATTTGCCGCCGCTGGGCTTTGAGAACCTGAGGAGAAATCACTCTGGTTGTGTGTCACCTCTGGGGAGGTGAGGACCTCTGCGCCATCGTCCTGGGGAGCACGGGGGACGCACAGCCCCCGAGCAGGTGTCTGCCACCAGCAGTGAAATGCTGAAGTTATCAACTTCGTAAAAGTTAAAGAAATAAAGTTTTACTACACAGAATGACTCAGTTTTATAACGTCTATAAAAGCCTGTTAGGTGTTTGTGAGTGGTCTGCTAATCCTGCCTCCGCCTGGACCTGTAAATCCAATAAAAGGCTGTTGCTTCCAACTGGGTCACTGTGGCTTAATTACCAAAGTCCTCAGGTGCCAGTTCTCATGAATAAACAATTGTTTCGTGGATGAAACAAATCAACATATTAAACAACCTTTATAGCTTAAAAAGTTCCAACCGTTATGCAAATAGACCTGTTAAATGAAGAATATTCCTAGGTAAAATAATTATGCAGAACAGTTTCCCCTCTGCATAAGGTGCCAAAAATTATCTCAGTGATGCCAATTATCTGCTTGTTAGCACTGACATTATCATAGTCATTACACAGAACTGGTGCAGTTTATGTAAGATCTACACTGTGTTCTATTGTCATTTTTTTTCTCTATTTACAACTCTGTATAATAAATGTCATTTTTCAAATGTTAAGGTATTTGGTATTTAATCTATCATTAAGGCTCTGAATATGTCTAGCCCCTAATAGGAAGCCTGGTTTTAACACCCTGCAGCACTAAAAAAATAGGAGAAAAAAAAAAAAAAAAAGAGAGAAAAAAAAAATCTAATCACCTTAGGTGGGGAAGATGTGAGGAGTAAAACAGTTTAGCTGCTGTAAAGATGGGAAAAGAGGGAGGGTTTCACCGCCGGGTCTGTCTTTGCTGGGGTCGGTGCAGCGGCAGCACTTGGGGTCTCCACCGTCAATGTTGGAGGTGCTGGTGGGGGGGGATGCTTGGGCAGCCCTGGCCCATCATCCCCATCCGGCAGCTTTCCCAAACTGTGCCCCCGGAGCAGCCCTTGCACCGGCACCCCCATCAGGCCACCGGACCCGGGGACCTCCTGTGGTTGTTTGCTGTCCGGGTTCGTGACTGGAACACGCTGACAAAACCAATAACGGCGTGATGAATTCAGCTCTTGGAGTGGCCATCTGGAAGCTTCCAAGTGTATTTATGTATGCCCTTACGTACAGAAGAAATGCCTCCAATAACAAAGTTATTAATCTTAACTAACTCTCGTTGGGCCACTCTTTGTTGACATTCACTTGTCAGAATCTTTCTTACCCGTAATTCCTCCCTGCTGAGAGCTGTCTTTGTTTAATCTCTCTATAATTATTGGAGTATCACACTTAGAAAGCTTCAAAATGGCATCTTGTACAATATGGTATATGCTTTACTGTAGGAAGCTCCTGAATGGAAACCTCACTTGGTGGGAGGTGAGGGGACCCTGCAGGTCCCTCCCACAGGAAGCGGAGAGCCCAGGGGAAGGGATGGCACCCGCCGCGCAGTACAGCACGGAGCAGAGGATTCCTTTTCAAAGCCTTCAACAAATTATTTGAGACTTTACCAAATTGTTCACTCAGACCTGCTCGTCACTCATGACATAAGAGGGAGATCTGATTGTTTTTCCTTGAAAACAACCCAGCAGCCGCTCTTTGATTTTGTCAGGTTTCTAAATGACAAAACTAAAGACAGGTTAAATTATCTTAAATGCAACAGTCACATTATTTACATTAATTGTCACTCTTCATGTTGAAAAAAATACCAGCCTGGTGGCGAGATGCTGAAGTCGTATCCCAAGCCGAGCTGCCGTGGTCCAGTTCCGCTCCAGAGCCCCCCTGGGAAGAGGGAAGATGGGGGGGCAGGAAACGGGGGACTTCTCTGTTGTAATGGTGCCCTGGCTTGAAGCAGGAGGGTCCCACCAGGCTGGGGTCCAGCCCTGGCCCCCGGCCCACAGCACACTGCAGGACAGCAAAGCAGATGGGAAATGCTGGTACGTGCACGGCTAAGGTGTGTCCCCGAGTTTTATACAGAAATAAATTAGCCCCTCCACTTGATTCTGCAAGGGCTTTTGAAATGTGCTAAAAAACATCTCTTAATTATTCTGAAATTACTGACAACTGCCTCCGCAACAGGTTATGAACCATCCTCTAATTATGTATTATAGCCACAGTATTTCTATGAATCATTAATTAATTATCCTCGGCTATCCAGCATGAAAAATTGATGTCTAGAGAAAACAAATGGAAAAGGAGAAACTGAACACATTCATAAACAGGCAAGAGAAAAAGAGTGCAAACAGTCAAAGAACAGGCAGGGAGGTGGAAGGCTGGGAGGGAGAGGAGGCTGAGGGGACGAAGGCAGCCGAGTGGCCAGGGAGAGCTGGGGGAAGAGGAGAGGTGCCCAAAAACCACAGAGGACAGGGAGCGATGCCCAGGCAAGACGGTGCCAGGTGGAGTGGGCGACGCGCGCCCTTCGCTGGGAACACCGGGGCTGGTGTGGCCAAGGGTGCCGAGAGGCAGAGCCACACCAGAGCCGGCTGCACCGAAACCACTAGTGCAAGAGCAGGCATTCCCAGGGTTGTCAACCCTGCCGCAATTAAAATACCTGTTATTAGGGGGGGAAAAAAAAAAGTGATTACACTCTAATTACTTTGACACAAGACATTAAGCAGATTGTTATCAAAGTGAGATAAACAGTAACTTCAAAGCAATTTTGCTTTGAAATGACATTTACACGTGACCAGAAAATGGAGTCCTGTCTGGAGGGGCTTCATAATTCGTTCCCCTTTTGCTCCCAGCCGTGTGTGGCAGAGCTGGGCGGGTGGCAGCGTGGCCACACGTGGCAATTGGCTTCTGTGGCAAAGACTGGATGGTCCCCAGGCAGTTCCTGGCAAGTGCTGACTGCTCACTGGCTCGCTGCTGTCCCCTGCGACCTGTGCCTATCCATCCGTCCCTGTGCAGCTTGGTCCGATTCCCCTGGGGATGTGCAGGTCCTGTGGGCCCCCACCCTCGCCTGGGTGTTGGGTGTGGAAGGGCTGGACTGGGCGATGGGCTTGCACTGGTACCCCCGCATTGCAACAGCGCTCTCATCCATCTCCCTCCAGCACCCGTTTTCCAGCTCCCAATCCCCTCACTGCCCCTTGCTCCCTGCCACCCCTCGCTCTCACAGGGGGTGCAAAGGGAGGGGCAGAGCCTGCTGTGACAAACGGAGTTGGGAAAATCAAGAAGAAAGACAAAAAAGGAGAAAATAGCTGTCGTGACTGGGAACATGTACTCAACAGACTGTTCTGTCCAGGGAAAACAGAAATAAAATTAAATGTGATGAGTTCACTTGGGCGTCACCGAGGTAGAAGCCCGCAGGGAGTAAGGGACAGAACAGAAATGTTTGGGTCTGGATCGATCTGGAGACATAAGAAGGTCCACTGGCCCAAGCTGGGCATCGCTGTCTGATCCCTGGTGAAATCTAGATACGGAAGGAAACCTCCGGGAGGCCAAAGAAATAAAGATCCCCGGGAAAGACAGAGTTACCACAGGGGAGGCTGGAGAGCAAACGGCACTTCTGACTGAAGGGGTGGGCAGGAGCATCATCCCACCAGCCAGCGACTGCTGACTGTTAGCTGTGGTTTGCATTCTGGTTTCAGCAATGACTATATTCCAGAAAATGAGATGGTCCAGGAGGCTGGCTGCTTCCCGGGAAGGCTGAGCACTGCCGGCATTGCGATACGCTTGGACCAGAGAGCAACGATCCCCGGCAGGAATTAATAGTGGGGGTGATAGCACTCAGCTAGCGGGTAATGAGGGAGCTACACAGAATAATGGTGAAAAATGTGATATAATCAACTGCAGGCTGGTGAGCCTGACCTCAAAAACGAGCCCTTCCGTCAAACAGCAGCCGTGACTGTCCCTGCCCTCGCCGGGCACAGGCAGCCAGGGGATGCCTGCTTTCAGATGGACACAGCAGGGATGGGGATAAATGGATAGAATAGCTTAGTCAAAATAAATCCCCCATAATCTGTGGCTCACAAATGCTACAGACCTGCCGGGGGAACTCCTCTAGTCCCTGCCTGGAAACTGCCCGTGCGGCTGTCGGGAATGGCACAGCACCTGCGCTGCACCCGCCGACACGCTGCCCTGCAAGCGGGGCCGAGCCCCCCCCGGCCTCCTCCTTCCCTCCAAAGGGCTAGCAGGGTGCAGCTTATGCCTGAAATTCCAACGATTGCAGGTATTTATTGATTAAAACAGTAGAGAGAGGAGAACACATCGGTTATACAGCCATGCGCCTTGCCATGGGTGAGTGGGAAAAGCTGGGTGGCAGCCCCCCATGAGGGGACCGACCTTGGGGCAGGAGGAGATGCTGGCACTGCTGGCTCACAGGCAGTGTCCTCCCAGGGTGCCCCAAGTGGCATTTGGAGGTGTCTTTGCCCTGACACCACACAAAACACATTTGTACCACGTCAGGCTGGGACGGGACCCTGGCAAGGGCTTTGCCTCGGGGGGGTGCTAAAGAAGCAGCTGGTTTCACGCTCCAGGCAGTTTGGTACGTTGTGATGGATCTCGCCTTTAAGTGACGCGCTCGTTCTTCCATCTTGCGAACATGACGCGGGTGATGATGATGCCCCGGTGTTCATCTCCCCGGCTGTCAAACGGAGGAGGGATGACAATGCTTACCTCCCCGCGGGCACCGCGAGGCTCCGGGAAGCCAGCAGCCCGCTCCTTGGAGAGGGGATCGGCACGGAGCCCCAGCCCCCAGCAGCCCGTCAGCCCGCTTCCCCTGGAGTTTTCACAAGGCTCTTGTATTTATTACCTTTTCTTTGGTCTTTGAGAACGAAATAACATGTACCTTCAGGAGTGTCCCCTTATAAAGTAGGGAGTGCTCAGAAATATAAAAACCTATGAAGTCTAGAAGCCTGGAGATTATTCTGCCATTAAAGCTTTGTTACAAAGAAAAGTCTGATGGAAATGTCAAAATATTTGATATTTTACAGCAAAAAGAAAACAGCTCTACTAATGGAAACTCCGCTTCCTTGTGCCTCGGCGCCACTTGTTTGATCATTGAAGGGCAAGAAAATAAATGTTTCCTTGTAGCCACGGATTTCAAATTCCAATGTAAAATCCAAGCAAATATACCCTGACCTGGAGAGTCTGGGGGGCTGGCTGGGGGGAGAGGAGGAATTTAACCCTTTGGTGTCTGTGCCAAGGGAGCCGGGACCGTGGTGCCAATGCCCCTAACGCTGGGGCACTGCTGGAGGTGGGCACGTGGGCTGCTGGGCCACTTTGCTGCCACTGGATGGTGGCCCTGGATGGTGGCGGTGGGCAGGGTGCAGTTTAAGATACTGAATGCAACCATCGCAGGATGCTGCTAAAGCAAACAGTGCTGGCGCGGAGCAGGCTGGGGTCATGAGCAGTGTGGTCCATCAGACAGACAGACGGACGGACAGGCTGGATGACCGGCTGGTGGAGCACAGCCCTTCGCCTCCCCCAGCCGGGACCGTCTGAGCAGGCGGCACAGCCCCAACGGGAGCCTGCCTGCCTTTTTATGAAACGGTATTTTATTAAATAAACAAACTGGAGCAATTCCAACAGATTTACGAACACTTCCTCTCCTCTCACTCCTTCGACCCATTGCAGATTTATGGTTCTGCATTAACCTCATGAGCACTCATAAAGTTTACTAAGATAATGTTGGCAGGAGGGAGAAGGGATTTTTATGGGTAAGTAATAATTACAAAATGCAGAAGTACTCAGGGAATCTGTTTATTAGTCGTGAGTGCTTGGTCAACAGTTACACTCTATGCCTCATCCCTGCTTTATGGAACACTTGCCTACACGTCTCCTCAGATCAATTATTCTCCTTTGTTTTCCCTTTTTTTCTTTTCCCCCCCTCTAAAAAACATCCTGTGCCTGTTCCAGCAGAGCACAGTGTGCGTTGAGCAGTTAGTAATGCAACACGCCTGCCTCTGCGTGATGCTGCGCAGAGCACGGGGAGGGAAGGTGCGTGGCAGGGAGAGGTCTGGGTGCTGTCCCCGTGGCACAGATCAGGGTTTGGGTGCTCTCGGGGTGACTCTGGGTGCTCCTCGCTGTCGGGCAATGTGAGCGGTGCAACCCCTTCTCTGCCGAGCCGAGCCTGGTGCCCGTGCCCAGCCAAAACGGTGGCTGGAGCTGCTGCAAGAGAGACACCCGAAGAGCGACGGCAGCTGGTGCTGCAGCGGTGAGACAGTGCCCTGGTGGGTGCTGCTGGGTCCTGTGGGTGGGCAGCACCCAGCAATCACAAGCAGCAGCGCCTGGGGGTGCATCTCCCCCGTGATCACAGAATCATCGAATTGTTTAGGTTGGAAAAGACCTTTAAAATCATCTAGTCCAACCATTGACCCTACTCTACCAGGTCCGCCACTAAACCATCACTCGCAGGCTCCCACAGCATCCCTGGGGTGTCCGCCTGCATGTCACAGGGAAGTGGGTCCCAGGGACCCCCCTCTCCCCTTGCAGGGGCCAGGTGGGCTCCACGCAGGAAGGGAGATCGCGGCCACGCAAAAGCCACGTTTGCAAGGAGCGGTTGTCAGTTAGGTGACAGGACTTTTAAGGCCTCCCTCCCTGAGCAGAGCAGGTCACTGGCACATCCCAAAGCCCCCTTCGCTGTGACTTCCTGTGATTTGAAACTCAAACAAGACAGCATGAATAATGTAATGCGCTCCTTCTTCTCTTCTTGCCTTCAAATCCTCAGAGGATGAGTGAAGCTTCTTGTCTGCCTCATTAGTGGCTGTTCAGCCATTTGATTTCTGTAACAATGAGCGTGCTCACCAGAATTTTCATACCTATTTGCGTCATGAAGTTAACACTGAATTTTTTGAATTCACATAAAAATTTAATGGCGTAATCTGCATACGTCTATAATTGCAGTGTGGGCTCCTCTTCCCTCTCCTCCCTGCAAAAGGATGAGGGCCAGGAGAGTGTTGCTGCACCAAGCACGGCCACCGAAGGGCCCATCAATAAGGGCACAGGGCTGCCGTGTGGGAGCAGCGCCATGTAGGGGTCCCGCGGGGATGGGAGCGGACACGGTGGGATGGGGATGCTGTACACCACGGACCAGGGAAACAGGAGCTTTCACCCATACAGGCCACTGGGTTTTGGCCACGGTTGTGGTGTATTTGGCTGTCGGAGTGGGGGCTGAATCCCACCTCAGCACCTGAGGGGTGTTCTCCCGGGCTGTGCTTTCCCACCCGGAGTCTCCTTTTGGAGAGTACACACCCTGCTTTGTGCTTCAGCTTCTGCCTGTGTCAGGGGCTGAGATGTCCCCCTCTGCAAATTAAATAACAGCTATTTAAGTTTGTAACACATTTGGAATGACTGCCGAGGCTGGATCCACCACTTCTCTGCCACAGGCACCCCTGAGCGCTCACTTGTGCCCTGGGTGCTGCCCCCCTTCGCACGCCCCCTCCTCCTCTGCCTTGGGCTGCTGCCTGTCCCCATCGTGGCTTCCAGAGGTGCCCCTGGCAGAAAATTTGTGAGTTGGCTCCTATTTCTCCTTTATAACTTCACCCCCGGCTGTCTGTGAGCTGCCTCCAGCCAGGCGCCCTCCCCAGCGCTGGGCACCAGCCCCGCTCTGCACCGAAACACCCAACAAACTCCTCGTTCAGGGCTGAATTCAGAAGTTCTGGTTCCCGTGAGCTTTGTCACCTGAGAAGGACTGAACACGGTTCACACGGAAAATAATTCCTGGCTTTAAGGGACCAGAAGGTGAGAAGTGAATCAGGGCAGAATTGATGGAAGGCTGGACAAACAATGACAAATGCTGTAAAGAAAAAAGGAAGAACATTAAAACTTCTAGTGGTGACTCATAGCAAGATTTTGTTAGAATAAAATCTTATCTCTATTGGAAATGTATTGTTTAAAAAAATCAAAGTTATACTGGTGTGCGATATTAAACTTTGAAACTCAGCAGAAGTTTGCAGCTTCAGCCCAGGAATGTTGAACCACTCTGCATTGATCCCAGTGAATCATTCCCTCAGGTAAAGTCACAACACTACCACACGCGTACAGTCGTGTAAAAGATAAATGATAATGCTGATATAATGCAATACAATGTTTTGGCAATACTGTAGTTTGGCATGAATCACTTTCAGCTTTTCCTGTATAAAACATCACGTCGCTGCAAAATATCCCAGTTGCAATAAAGCTGAATTTCTTCCGCCCGCCTCCCAGGCAGGTGCCTGCAGTCCTGGTGGCCTGATCCGCTCCTGCACCCTTCCTGGGGCGCTTCGTGGGGTTCAGCACCCGCCTGCACTCACGAGCTGTGCCGGTACGATGGACCCACTATGTTCCATCCTGCTTTTCCAGGGTTGCTCAGGATATTTAATTAGAATTCATTTCGGGCGCGAATTCGCAGTAGATCAGCTAAACCTCATTAAATGCCCTCCTGCAGTGAAAATTTTATTTTGAATTAAAGGGCTCATATGTTGAACTAAACTTAATTAACAGGATTTCAGTTCCGAATGAGCATCCACAAATTAGTTTAATGCAAGTTAATTAAGTTACTTTCCGTTTGCACTGCCGTTTAATTCGGATTGTTGTTCTGAGCATCCACATCCTCGCAAAACCTAGGATTAAGCTTTGCAGGTTACAGCAGTGTTATGAAACAGACTTTAATTTATACATCCATCTCATGAAACACGTCCGACAAGGTACGAATGATTGTTCTCCGAAATACAATTCATTTCCAGGCCAAATCTCTGCCATTTTAGTACTGTCCTCAATGGGAAGGGAAGTTCCTGCAGCGGTCGCTGCCCGGCGTGGCAGCTGCTGCCCGTGTTTCTGCAGAGGGATTTGCCTAAAACAATCTCTGTGGCTTTCGAGAGCATCCCGGGCTCATCGCGCCAGGTGTAGAACAGCGATCAGCACCGCCTGATGTCGGAGCTAAAGGATTATCTGTGGGTGATGGATGGCGAGAGACTGATAACAAACCTGCAATTCAATCAGTGCCTTCTGATGGTATCGCAGATGGAGGAGCAGAGACAGCACAGCTTGAGAGATGGTCAGAACAATGCGCTTGTGCAGCTTTTGCAACCAGTCGCCTTTGTCTTCTTATCTGTTATTATTTTGGTATTTTATTTTATTATTTATTTTATTTTATTTTATTCTTCTCTGTTTTAACAGACGACTAAATTGGCCACAGGTTTCATTTCTGTTGTTTACAGCTTGCTGTGAAAGATGAGGAAGGAGCTTCTTAATGAAACGAACAGGGACTCCTCGCTCTGCTCTCTCCGGTCGGCCTTTCCAGCAGCCGAGCAGTGAGCTGAGATCCCCCACCACATCTAGTTTTCATCCTTATGTGCGATGGGCTCATTTCACCGCTGCCTACGGGCGCCGAGAGCGCTCTGTGCGGCCCTTGGGG
>VZSF01002948.1:469066-517929 GCA_013398295.1 Chionis minor
CGGGCGCCAAGAGCGCTCTGTGCCGCTCTTGGCGCCCACCTGCGCGTCACTGCCCGCGGCGTGATGGCTGCCAGCCGCCAGCACTGTCCCGTGCCAGGCAAGGGTGCCATTCCCACACGGCAAGAGCAGAGTGGAAAATTAAACATTCCTTTGCTTTTCGGGCAGCTCCCCAACCCCGAGCCCAAGATCCAGCCCTGCTGCGGGGTAAAATCCATCTGGCTCTGCTGTTTCCCACGGGAGCAGTGCTGCCCTGCGGTCTCTGCCCCCACCATACCGTTTGTCCCAGTGCCACCTGTGCCACCTGTGCCTACTGGTACGATTTAGACTGGAACCAGCGTGAGGACGGGCAGATGTTCTGCTGCCACCACCAAAACCTAAAGGTGGGGTGGGCTCTTCCATGCACAGTCCAGCTTAGCGTAGCCAGGCACACTTTTGGGAAGCATTTTATGGAGACATTCGCAGAATTATCATTGCAAATAGAGAATTTCACTTGCAGCAAAAGTCACTCAGACATTAATACTTAAAAAAAAAAAGGAAAAAAAAAAACTAATTGAGAACATCTTGTGCCAGCCCAGCAGACTGAAAGATGCTTACAGATAATGCTCAGAAAAACTCTGTGCTTCTAAATAGTCTGTTGGCTCGCAGCTTCCCGGGCTGAGAGGAGGGTTAGAAAAAGGTGTAGAGAGACAGGAATGGCCACGGCTGGGAGGAGTTAGGGACCCAGAGAGGGCTCAGCAGTGGCTCCAGTCCCTACTGGGGAGCGTGGGGACACGGGGACACGGGCTCTGCCCGTTTGCAGAGGGTAGGGAAGCACCAGCAGATGCCGGGCACCGTGTAGCAAACCCCCATTTAGCAAAGCCCCACGTGGCAAACCCCTGCGTGCCGTGCCCCGGGCGCTGCATTCCCTGCTCCCCACCCAAGGCAGAGCTGAAGCCCACGGGTTTCCCACAGGAGAGTCGTCCATGTGATGCCAGCAGACACAAAGCAGACATTTCCCTCCGACAGCCCAGCTACAGGTTATATTCCTTCCGTAAATGGGAAAACTTAAAAAAACATATAAATAAAGATTTAATTTTAAAAAGAGAAAGATGCAATTTGGGTCTCGCACAATTGTATTATCGATACCTTTATATTTCCACTACAAAATTATTTTGACGCTATATCAGAGTACGAGTCTGTCATCTCAGGTCACTGGGGATCATTCCTGTTTTCTGTATGGTTTACAAACTCGTATTTTCCTTTTATGACATATAAAGCTTTGGATATCACCAGAGAAAATACTGTAGTAAAACCCTAATAAATTACTACAGGCATAAGCAAACTCCAGTAATTTATGGAGGGTTTTGACTTTAATAATGTTTTGTCTTAGATTTGGTCCTAATTATAAATCATTTGTAAAGACAGTTTAAAATATAAGCAAATCTTACATGGCATTCTTATTATCTACTTAATATCTCAGATCAAAAGATTTACTGTATTGCATTCTGGGAATTAAGCAAACTAGGAAACTAAGTAAGAAAGAAACACAGTAAAATTATAGTTTTGTCATAAAACTTTGATTGATCAATGATTATTGTAAAACTATAGTAACTATGCAGATGCCAACATAAATCTGCAACAGAACAGGATTTATTATAGAAAATACTATATTTTCCACAATTTTGACTATAGTGTTAATATGGGTCTGGCAGATTTACTGTGGTTTTAGCTTAATTAACTCTATTTGACTGTATATACCCTTATAATACATGTATCCCAAGGTGCATCTGTTACAGATCTAGTTTTTCCCTTCAATTGTAGTTTAAGAAATATTTAAACCTTGTCATAATTCTCAGACTCGGTCGATCTGCAAAATCATAGGGCGCATCATTATATTTAGTCTAACTGATAAAGCAGCTATACAATTTGCAACTGCTTGATATGCAGATGCCCTGCTTTTCAGGGGAACTTGTTTCTCCTTGGAGTTTCCTCTAAGTGTCCCAGCTCCTGCCACACCTGCGCCTGCAGCCGCTCCTTTTGGGGTGCTACGGGCAAGGGCTTTCCCATGGAGATGCTGAAAGTGCTCACCCGATCCCTAGGTAAGCAATTGGATTCAGGCACCGGAGAGGATAAGCCCATGTGGTCCCACTCGTGGCACACTGCAGGAGTGGGTTTTCCAGCCTCACATGCCAGGAGCATCCTTGCCCCTGTAGGCATCAGTCCTCAGCGGCTCAGCCACCTCCGAGCTCCACGGCAGCCCAGGGACCTCTGCTCAGGCTGGCGAAGGTTGGTCTCACATGGGAACGTGTGTGGGAAAAGCAAAGCAAGGTCTGCGCAGAGAGTTCCTGTGGAGCTCTGCTCCCCCGCCACGTGATAAAGGATTTGGGCATTTCTGTCCCTCAGGTGGCCCATTTGTAGCAGCTCTGTCTGTGGGTATCTCACAGAGCTTTGCTAGAAGGTCAGAACTGGCAAATGGGCAGCAAGCTCCTGAGAATGCGTTTCTGAGGTTAATTACCGTGCTTTTCTCTTACTGCTGGGTAGAGCCTGTGGCCCAAACCCCATTAGATACATCCCACATGCCACTGGTCTTGGTGCCCACCACCTGCCTGAGCGGAGCCCACCCCCGTCCCCGAGCGGTTGCAGCACACTGAACCAAGCCGAGATCTCCTCCAGGTGACCAATGGCGCCAAAAACTGGGACAATCCCCACCTCCCCATCAATTGCTGACGTATGCCACATGGGGATGCCTGTGAAGGTGGAGTGAAGAAGGGGCAACAGCTCTTGGACACAAACTGCTCCTCGTGGTGGCGGGTGTGGTTTGGGACTGGGGCTTCAAAGACTGCGTGGGAGTCCAAACGAGGGCATTGCAAAGCGTTTCCATTTGCAATGTAGAAACCTCTCTTTTCCTTTTGTTTTCTTTTTCTGTGCAAAACCAGTAGCCCTGTCACCAGCCAGCCCGTGTTGGCACTGGAGCTCAGCAGCAGCAGCCCGGCACCCGGCCGGCGCTGTGAAATCAGGTTTTGTTCCATCCCAGCCCGTCTCTCCTGGTGTCGGTGCCTGTTTTGCCTAACCATGAAATTACTAGACTGCCCTTAAATACACTCCTGCAAATGAGGACACCGGAAAAAATGCAATAATTGTGACAGTAACTCACTAGGCCAAGCCTGACATGTCTCTAATTGCCTGCTAAAATTGTCTCTGTCTCCTAAAGTGCAAATTATCACCCGAAATGACAAGAATAATGAATGAGTAACTCTGATGTAATGCAACAATTAGCCCTTAAAGACACTGTCTAATATGCTAATTCTGAACACCCACTCCTTGTTATTAAGTGGCTGATAATTATTTAATTATCTATCTGCCAGGATGATTTACTTCGTTTATTTAGCTGCAGATGCAGGGCAATAGCACTCAGGTTTGGGGTCAGGAGGAGGCATCCCAATCACTGGCCGGAGCGCCTGCCTCCGCGCGCCGTGTCCAACTGCCTGGCTGTCTTCTCTAATCAGCAGTGTCAACGAAAGCAACAGCAAACAAACAGGCTGTACCTGTGCGCAGAGAGTCCCTGCTGCTTACAGGTCAGAGAGATGTCAGGCGAGATCTTCAGTGAGAAATTGCTATTTCTGCTTTTATTCTGTGCTGTCAGAGCCGTCCTGTTGCAGCGCGCAGTGATGGGTGAACCTCCAGCTTCTGCTTTGGCTCCGCTCACCCGCTGGATTGTTTTCTGGCAATTTTGCGATGATGTTTCTGAAGGTCAGAAAGCATCTTAGCGCTGGAAGTGTCTGCCGTCCCTAAACAGCCCTCGCTGCTTCATATCGAGGCACGGCGAGGCGATGAGACCACCGGGCATCTTCCTGAATCACTCCTGTCTCCCAGAAAACAATCCATCAGGGAGCGCAGGCGAGCGCTCTGAGATGCTGGATTCATACAATCCCCTTGGACCATCAAGAGGAACATAAAATCTATTGGCCTGGTCCAAACAGTTTGGCTTGGAGGTCAGGAGGGACCTCTGTGACATTAGGGCAGCAGAGGGCACGGGCCGT
The DNA here is from genome assembly GCA_013398295.1 of Chionis minor. Taxonomy (NCBI): domain Eukaryota; kingdom Metazoa; phylum Chordata; class Aves; order Charadriiformes; family Chionidae; genus Chionis; species Chionis minor. Next base: position 473,086 of record VZSF01002948.1, read on the forward strand.
GTGACACCCTGGAAGGAAAAATGAAAGTTAGCACGAGCTGTGTCTGCAGGAGAGATGCTCTGGCCTTAACTAAACGACAGCAAGACAAGGAATGCCAAAAACTCAGTTCCTTTTTTATTCAACAAACTCTTCTGAAAAATTCCGATTAAGCGCAGCCTTTGTAAAAAGAATAACTTTCCAAGAGGTGTAAATCCTTTTTCACCCTAAACACAGTCCAGGGGGACTACACTTTCTGTGAATTAACACTGTCTCTGGCAGTCAGAGGCTTTTTTAATTAGTGGATAGCCCGAATATTTCCCAGATATATGTTCCGCTTCCCCTGTTCGCCGATGACTAATACCAGAGACATGCCACAGCTTTGTTTATTGCAGCTATTCTGTATCTTGGCCTGTCCTTTTTTTTTGTCCTGGGTAATTAAAACACCGTATTTATACCTAAACGCCAGTTCCGCCCCAGAGTGCCTGTGAAACCTGTGCCCCCACCGTGGCTGTCCCTGAACTGCTGGGAAATAGGTCCCCTGCTGGTGGCATCCCGGTGACAAGGGATGTCCGGCAACAGACCACGTCCCGGGTTTTGGTCCTGAACTGCCACATCTGAGCGTACTTTTGACGGGATGCTCAATTGAGGTCCCCGCCTCCTTCACTGGACCTCATTAATGCGCTGTTGCCGATGACATTGGGGCTGTTGAACTCGATGTCCTCTCGGTCCCAGCAAACCCCGGGCACACCGGCGGGACCACTTGCTTTCCTGCACTGGGCTGCACATCTCTGCTGGTTGCGGAAGCGCAGGCTCCAGAGAGGCTCCTCCAGGCTGGAAAACATGAACACACGGCTCTTCCCAGCATCATCCCCTTTTCCCTGCAGCACTGCTGGCCTCGCCGCGCCACCGGTGGGCTGGGGCCGTCCTCTGCCTTTGCTGCCGGAGACTGACACGCCAAGACTGCAGCGCCCGACAGGTCTCTCTTACCTTGTTGCACATCGTATGAAAAAACCCACTTTTGGAGAATGCGATGGGCAAAACACTTCAGGGAAAACCTGTGCCACCGGGCTGGCAGCCGGCAGCAGAGGTGGCGGGTGCATCCGCTGCTCAGCAGCCCTGCGGCGGAGCTCGCTCACCTTCCCAGCGCAGCCTGGGCGGCATCGCCCGCGCCGGCAGGAGAGGGCTGGAAAACGTCCCTGACCCAGCACCGCGGCCCACCGCATGGACCGGTGATGAACAGGCGGCGTCGAACACCTTCTGATGGTTTGAGGCATGGATTTTTGATGCGTGCTGGAAGTATGTTTTCCTACCGAACAAATCACTCTCCGGCTACGGCGGAGCAGAGTGATGGAGACGGCGGGGAGGAGGGCGAGCGCGCGAGCTGGTTTCCGCTCCGGGATCAGCAGACCCACTGCAAAGCCCTCAGCTATCCACTCTGCCCATCTGGCAATTAGCATAGCATTATTTATAATGTTTAATGCACTACCTTGCTGTAATGAAGAAGAATTCTGCTTCTCGGCTTCCATGGTGAATTTAGTTGACTTTGGAGATTTTTTAATGCGGTAATAACTCCACACTCCCTCTTCCCTCGCGAAGCCAGGGAGCTGTTCATTATCTGGATTCTGTCTAGAAAGGACTTTTTATCATCAAATTCCCAGGACAGGAGCAGAATTTAATCTTCCGACTGCAGCTGAGCCAAAGAGCAAAGCCACCTCAAGGTCACCTGGCCCGAGGGGCGGCTGGGCGGCAGCGGGGGGACCCGGCGGAGGTTATGGGGTGGTGGTAGTGCCGGGAAGGTGCCAGCCCTGGCACAGGGACAGCCCTCGCTACCCTCCCTGCTGCCATTAACGTGACTCTCTCCCAAAAATAACACTCAGGCAGGGGAAAGGCAGGAGGTTTGTGCTGCCCACTGGGCTCTGAGCAGGGCAGTGCTCAACTGCGGCTCTCCAGGGAAGGGGAAGGGGGATGCACGGGGTGGCAGCCATGGTGCAGAGGTGCCAGCTGCCATGCAGAGGTGCCAGTTGCCATGCAGAGGTGCCAGCTGCCATGCAGAGGTGCCAGCCACTGCAACCCCCCAGTCCAGACTTTGGTGACAAGCTGGCACTGTCGGCAGCAGGGGAGCAGCTCACAGGGATGGAGGATGCTCCCAAAAAATACTGGTTTTCCCTCTCTCTTGCGGCATGGATGCCAGGGGCCAGCAGCCACAGGCAGCCTCACCCAGCGATGGGCTGATCCCTGAGTGCCTGCGGCCACAGATTTTCCCAAAAACCCATTGCTGAGGAGTGGGAAGGGAGACTGGGCTCCTCTGCTTTCTTGCCCAGTTCTTGAATTTTTTTCCACAAAAATAATTCTTTCTTCTTTCAAGGAGACTTCTTTCCCCCCTCCTCCTTTTCTTGTGACCCCCCTGAATATGACGAGTTAGTTAAATATCAGCGACAAGATGTCAAAAAATTCTGACAGAACCAACAGGCCCAGCGCCCATTTCAGACTCTTCTCAAAGTGATAACAATTATGACCTGGACAGTTTGATTTTTTTTACTTCTAAACAAAGAATTAATGATGCATGAGAACCTGGGGGAAAATTGCTAATAATTTATGATGGCACTTTTAGGTAAGGGTAGTAAGTTTTGTAAAGTGAGGGAAAGATTTGAAAGGTAAACACTTTGAGCAGCAGCCTGCGTAGCTGCTCTGTCAATTTAGAATCTACTACATACCATTAACCAACCTAAAATAACTCCTATGGTAATAACCCTTCAGATACAAATGCTTGTGCAGACAAAGGTATTATTAAGTTAAATTACCCTAAAAGTGTCGGATTGACAGAAAGGTTCAGTCAGTGGTTTGGCAACCAAGGGCCTAAGTGACGTGAGTAAACAGTTGCAAATGCTTAGTTCCAGGAATCCAGTTTGCAAGAAGCAGAGATGGGATTTCAGTTTTCTTCTGCCAGTATTTTAAGCCCATTGTCTTCTGGGAGAGATTTTCCAGCCTTTTGGAGATGGCTGGTGCTCCTGGCCCCTTCTCGGGGATGGGGCTAGCAGGTCTCCTTGCAGAGCTCAGTGGTGGCGGGGCTGGTGAAAGGCACCGAGTGGCCCCTGCACACTCCAGCACACGTCCCTGGGTCTTCCTGGACATGTTGCACAGCCCTTTGCACCCACCTGCATGGCAAAGCCTTGGGATCCCTGCGGAGGGGGATGTTTGGGATCACAGGCTGACCTCTGGATGTGCTTCCTCTGAGAATTCATTCAAGAAATCAGGGGTTAGTGCTTAGCAAAGGCGCTTCTTCACCTGAAACCCTTGCGTTTCCACAGTGTTTCCCTTCCCAGCAGAGAACATCTCTCCTCAGTCCTTGTCCTGCTGGGATCACCCCTGGCTTGAATCCTATGCTGTCTGTGGATGACCACGTTGGCTGGTCCAGAAAGGTTGGACCAGATGATCCTTGAGATCCCTCCCAACCTGGCATTCTACCATTCTAAGATTTTTGGCATCTGTAAATCCCCCTGTTCACACCCCGTTATCCGGAGGGTCTGGCACTACGTGGCTGGGTGAAGCCGGGGGAGCCAGGAGGATGCTCAGCCCCCCTGCCCTGATGTCCCCTGAGAGGTTCCTTACCCGAGTGGCCCTCGCCGGGAAAGCCGGAGCTGCCTCCCCTCCTGCAGGGCTGCAGCGGCACCAGGCTGAGCAGCCTTAATTAAAGTTACTGTACTTGCTTTTATTATAAAACATGCTAGTCTCGGCTCCACTGCTCCGCTGAGAGATTTCAGCTCCAGTGTTGAGGTGAGGTGGAAAGCATATTTTAAGAGAGAAGTCTAAGAATTACTGTTCCCCGAGATGTCCTGTCCTCCCTGATGCAGATTCTGATTCCTGTTCCACACTCTGAAGCAAGATATGCCATAATTAATAATTAATACCAAATAATCCCTTACATTCCTAGAGCTCTGCTCGTCCTGAAGGATCCCCCAGCTTGAGCTGTTCCTGGGGACGTGCAGGGAGGACACCAGCTGCAGTGCAAAGGTTTCTGCCGCATCCTTGGCGGAGGCACCGGGTACCGGCCTCGCGGTGAAGTCACTTGGATGGGAGCAAGGTAGAAAAACCTGGGGTCACCTTCATGTCCCTGGCCTTGGCCACAGCGGGACAGAAAGGGAGAGATGTTTCAAGCTCCCGTCGCTCCGGAAGGCTGTTGGTGTTGATCTGCAGGGGCCAAAATTCATGGCGGGGTCTGATATGGGGAGCGGCAGGAATGGGTGGAAATCTGGCATTTTAAGGGTGTGAAGTGGGTATTTTCTTGGGCCTGTGTTGCTCGGATGGGCTTCAACATTGGGCAATACAGGGTGGACCCACCCTGCAGACTGTGGTGGAGGTCCACCTCGCTGCTGTGGCAGCCGGTGGGATGTCAGACTGCAGCAGAAAGGGTTTCCAGCCTTGGTTTTCCTCCCTACCACATTTTTCATGGAAAAAAGAAAGACCGCGTCTGTGGTTACAGAGCACGGGAAGCTTAGAGAATTTTAAAACCTTCCTACGTCCTTCAAGCTTTTTGGTTATGGACGAGCATTCTCAGGATGAAGTCCAGCCACGGAGGCTGCCCGGTCCCGATCCCAGTGTCCAGACCCACGGCAGGGAACTGGGGACTGAGCTGCTGGCCCCAAAAATGACCAGCCCCAGCCCATGGTGCCTCCACGGGCAGCTTCTGTGTGCAGGCAGGTCACGTCCTCCCCAGGGCCCTGGTGCGTTTTGCATCCTCATCCCTTCAGGAAGAACTCCAACAGGTGGATGCCACACCGTTTTCTGCCCCTCTCTCTCATTTTTCTCTTTTTTTGCATGTTTTTCCCATCCTGGAGGTACCTTTGAAATCTCCCAACGTCAACTGAAATCAGCTCTAGCTTATGCCTCAGCTAATAAATTAAAAATGCCACATTCTCCCAAACTGCATTATTACCGTTTATAATTTTGATTGTTAATTTGCATATGAAAATTAGTCCTGTGACATGCGTGAATTTTATTTTATTCTTGAACTAATTATAAACAAGAATGCCACATTATTTACATAACTAATTATTGTTCCTTCTGTTCTCCCATTTTTAAATCACAGTGCCATTCTACATTGGTTAACGATGCAAATGAACAATCAGAGAACATTTCTAAAGTTTCTGAATTTGTTCTATTTGCATCAAATACAAATTCCTTTGAATGGGAGATAATATGCTTTTCCATTTTAATGGACTTAAATTAGGCTGATCTTAATTTATAGTTAATTTGAATGAATAATTCCTGTCTACCTGAGTATATTTTTTCAGAGGCCAACTGTAGATGTTTATTAACCCATAAATCTGCATTTTGCTATAAACACAGGAGAATTTTGTCCCCCAAAGTGATTTTCTGCCTTCATTTTGAAGCGGGTCCTCTCGTTTGGCTCCCTTCCTGCCTTCCTCAAACCGGCTGCTCTCCCTGCTCCCGGCTGGGAGGGTGACCTGGTGGCGGTGGCACCGGCACCGTGCGTTATGCTGGGAGCAGCACAGCCCCAAATGCGGGGGCTCCTTTTATCCCTGTATCCACAATCCATGGATTAAACGCTGCTAGTTCAGCAACTGAAACAGCCCCGGCGATCCCGAGGATGGCACCCCTGACATCGCAGGGATGGGACACGTCCTTGTCCGGAGGGAGCATGCTGCGCCCGCGCTCTGCCAACCAGCAAACTCCTGGCCCCCACTGAAGGCTGCAAGCCCACCCACTCCGCTCGCACAAGGAGAGCCAGGCTAATTGGCTGTAATGGGATTAGGAACCTAATATGTTAAGATCGGAATGAGAATTTAATAAACTCTAAATGCGAATGTGGGAAAAAAAGAAAAAAAAACCAAAAAAACCCCAAACAGCGCAGCTTCAAATACCTCCCTGTGCCAGAAGGGAGGAGATAGTCATGATTAGACCAGCAAACTGGGATCATTACTCCAGCAAATTTTAATCAGGCAAGTCTGACATAAAAGAGACGGTGTTTAAAGTGGTATTTTAGGCACAGAGAGGGGCTTGGAGCGCCGGGGCTCGCAGCAGGAGTGGAGCCAGCTGGGGCTGGCATGGGGAAATGCTGCTTGGTCTGCCTCCCCCAGCAGCGCTTTGGGTGAAAAATGAGGTAGATGAGGTGCGGGGCTGTTCCCCTCTTGCAGGACTGAGTGACTGCCATCCCGTACCACCCTGTTTCGCAGGAAGGTGATCCCAAAGCCTGTGACACGTGGACACGCTCCCAGTCGGGGCTGGAGGTTAAAGCTGGCGTGGTTCTCAGCGGCAGAGGCTGACCCACGGTCAGGACGAGATAGAGCTCCAAGCTTTCCAGAAAACATGTTTGAAGGCATTTGATGACATTAAAACATCTAGGGAGGTAATTGGTCTAAATTACCAGGAGCATTGCATAGTGAAATGTTGGGAAAGCACCTAGATACAACAGAACCCTTAAAAAATTAGCAAGAATGGTATGAAGCATCAGGATATGTAAATGAGTCCTTTCTCCCCGGCCAGGATGGTCTCCACGCTCCCTTGCTCGCTAGACTCCAAGCACCCCCAAGTCACTTGGCACCCCTCGGTGCCGGTGCTGGAGCACGGAATTACTGTGGCAGGGAGAGGCCATGCCCCCTCCCCGGCACCTCCTCCGAGCTCTGAGCTCCAGCAAGTTGATCCAACAAAAACCTCCCTGCCCATGGGTGCGACCAGCCAGCCCGGGCGGTGTGGTCCAGGGTAGCTGATACATGATGCACATTTTTAAAGTGGCCTCTAAATAAATGTGTGTCTTAAAAAAAAAAACAACTCTAAAAACATATCTATCTGATAATCATTAAATTGGCTCCCAAGGAGCCGTTATGTTCTATGTGGTAGAAAATATGAATTTGAAAATAGATCCTAAATACTGCTTTTATACGATAGAGCGTTACAGCTCACAAAGAGCCGTCACAGTTTAGCGGGTGGATAATACACATCTTAAAAAATTGTCTCAATTCTCGCATGCTTACAGAAGTGATAAATCTCGAGGCCCGGGAAGCCGCAGGCGGGCAGCCGCGCTTCCCAAGCTGGCAGCGGGGGCAGGAGGCCAGCCCCAGTGCCCTGAGCATCCCGTGGGATGGCAGCGATGTCTCCGTGGAGCTCCTGCACCCATTTCCACAGCTAGAGACGCAGCACGGGATGAATTGGGGCTGAAGCCTTCCTGCAGTGCTCGGAGAGCACCGAAATCATGTCCCGGTACCTGCAAACTTGTGCAAAGGTGTCATTGAGCTGTGTAGGGATGCGCATTCCTGCATGTGCATATGCATATTACCTGTGTGTTTTCCAAATTAATTCGCATAACTCTCCAAAAATTTGCAAGTCAATATGGGAATCTGTGTTTGAAAGGTCATCCGTATCCCAGCAAGTTCTCACTCCTGCATGTGAGCTTTCTGCCAGCCAAACTTGCACAAGAGACAAATGGCCTTTTATTGAGCTCCACTTTTTTATTGTTTCGAGTACAATAAAAGTTGAGAACAGCCCTGGGAGGAGGAACCCATATTACTGGGGCTGCCCCTGCGCATGGTCCCAACACCAGTTCAGCTCTGCTAAGTGCCATTGCTTTATTCCCTGCATTTAAAAGAAAACAAAATGCAATGGCCGAAGTTTTTATTCGGATTTTATTCAGCTCTGATCTCTGCATGACAGGGGAATGGAGCTATTCTGTCGCTCCTGTTTAATATAACGGGAACCCAGAATAATTGTTCCTGGATTCTTCAGGCTGGATTCAGCTCCCATTAAAGTCAATAATTAGATTTTCATCATCAGTAATTGGAACTGCTGCCCAACCAGCTGAGCTGCTGTCCTCCGTAAGCTGTGTACATGGCTGGGACGGTCTGGGCTATCTCAGCTGCTGCAGGAACAACCAGCACCAGGAGTTTTTTTAACCATTCTCTGATTCTTACACTCAAAATCTAAAAATATTAGGGAGATGCTGTTCTTCCCAGCACGGTATGAGCACGTCAGAGGGTATCTCCACCTGCCTCAAAGGCGGCACCACTCTCCTGAGCCAGTGGCAGGACGTGGGACCATGCTGGACCAACCAGGTGGGGTCCAGGGATGAGTTTTAAATTGGGTGATGGTATTGCCAGCCGCTCACCATCCAGCCGTGCCTGGTCCTGGAGCAGATCCCTGCACTCCCGGCTGTAGGCAGGGCTGCCAGCACCTGCCATGGGGCCGGGGGGGCCCAGGAGAACCTTGGTGGGTCCCACCATGCTCAGTGACCTGCTCCAGGCAGCGGTAGCCGAGGTCAGGCTTGGACCCTGCAGGTCCTTGTCCTGAAGGGCAGGAGGTGCCAGCGGGTCCTGCCCACGGCCCATCCTTGCAGGGCGGTGAGAAGGACTGGAGCTCATTTAGCTGGAAATTTCAATCAAATTAGTGACCTGGAGCTAGTTTTTGGTTTTACTAATGCAATTAGAGAATCTAATTGTATTAATCACAATCATATTATATTGCCAATAATTAAATTCCCTTTGACACAATTGTTTACACTTCCATTGCTTATTAATTAGTCTGACATCGTTAGTCGCTTATGTAATGGGGAAATGACTCCCTGATAGGCCCTTGGTGTCACTGGGCAGGAGCTGCTCCAGAACGTGCAGCTCCTCCTGCAACTGGCCCTGCTGTGGGGCAGGGACAGGGAGGAGCAGAAGCAGGGGCTGGGACAGGGACAGGGACAAGAGCAAGGGCAGGGACAGGAGCTGGGGCTGGGGATTTCCGCACTTGGATCCCCACTTGTACAAATGCACACACAGGAGGGAGTCCAGGGACTCGGAAGCCACCTCTGGAGACCAGGTCCAGACTTGCCATGACAATGGGGAGACCAGACAAGGTGGGACCAGCTATCCACACCTTTCCTGGCAGATGTTTGTCCTTCCTGTCCTGAAAAGCCTCATTATCCTTAATACGAAGCCAAATCTCCTTTTCTTTCCTGCAGGCTCCTCACCTGCGGGAGCCAGAACTGCATGACTTTCTTCTGCTGTTGCCTTTTACATTTCCAAAGCCCATGCTCTCCTCTCCTCTCCTCTCCTCTCCTCCTCTCCTCTCCAACTTCTCCTTTGACCAAACAAAAGGGGATTCTTCTGCCTTTCCTTTTACCCCCTAATTCCAGTTGTTCTTTAGATTATTTCACATGGCTCAGTTGAATTCTTCTGCACCAAACAATTTGTAAGTGAAGATGATGTAAATGCAAACGGAGGGGAAACTCTTCTGGATCTAACCAACAGAGGAATGGGTCGGGAATGCAAAGGCAGCAGGCTGCCTGGGAATGGCCATGAAACAATAGAATTCATAATGTCTTGAAAGAAAAAGAGGAAAAGCAAAGTGAAAAGAGCAGATTTTTATGAAAGAGTAAATTCAGAGTATGAATAGGTGTAGTATCCTTGGAAACAAAACTGATAGAAATACATAAAGGAAAGAATCCAGTTACTTAAATTATTTCAATACACGCAAACAAGCAATCTCAAAATACAGGAATTGCAAGATTCTTAGTGATTTCAGGTGCACAAAGGGAGTGTTCTAGAAACAGAGATGAGACTGAACTGCCGGGGCGAGGCTGAAAGCACAGCCCAGGTGTACACAGCGGATGCCGAAAGGCTGAGGTGGGGGATGAAGAGAAGCTGTGAGGGATGAGCATCGGTCTGAACCACCACGGGGAGAAAGACCAGCAAAAAGTTTCCTTCCCCACTCAACAGAGTTGGGAATCTGCAACAGGTGGAACTGCTGGGCTCCACTACAATGCCTACAAAAACACTGAGGGAAAAAAAAGTAGCAGGGGGAGATGGATGATGGTGGGGTGGGCAGGTCAGGAGCCAGAGCTGCCCCTGCTCTTGGACAGCAGTGTCAGACCCTCCCAGTGCCTCCAGCCAGTGAGTTCACCGTTTAAGGCGAAGGTTTTGCTGTTACCAGTCCCTAAATGCAGGACTTTGTGCTTTCTGCTATTCGATTCCATCCTTTTCCTGTTCCTCAGGTCAAAGAGGTCTTCCAGCGCTTCCTATGTGCTGAGCACTTCCATCAGAGCTGAATGGAGATGGCTCCGTCTCCTATTTCCTTAGAGCTCGAGCTTATTTTTTTCCAAGTTCACGTCCTCTTCATGGCTTCTTTGCCTTGATTGGCAATATTTATGGCGGCTCTCGGGAGAAAGTGGGGTGTGAGGGGCAACTCCAGCCAGTCCCTCCCCCTGCGCTCCTCGCCGGCGGCCAGGGCGGCAGGGGCAGTACGGGCAGCTGCCTGCCGGAAAACCAGGGACATCACGGGACAAGTGCCAGTGGTCTGAGCACCGGGACACAATCCCAGGGTGCAGACAGGGGCAGGAGGGGGCCTCACTTTGGGAAGAATTTGAGGAATTGGTGGAATTTGAGTCTTTCCCAGCACAAGTCGATAGCTGAGTGCAGGGTGTTTAGCACAGCAGTTGCAGCGCAGTTAATTGCTAATTGGATATAACGTTCCCTGTGATAAGCCCTGTCAAGTTGTATCACCACTGCTGAAGTGAATTCATCACTTCTGCGTTGCTCACGGAGTTGCTATTATTGTAATTATAATTACGTATTTCATATGCTCCTTCAGAATACCTCGCAGCTGCTAGCTAATTAGCCCTCGCATGCCCCTGCTCCTCCGCTCGGGCCAGGCTCCCCTTGTCCTCCCCAGCCAGCCCTGTTCTTCCCAGTTTAGGGGTGGGGAAGGTTATACGACGGGAGGGGATTAACTGGAGCTCACTGCTCCTGTCCTGGGACCCAGCCTTTCCACGCAGCAGCAGGACAATTTGGGCGTTCGCCCTGCACGAAAGACACGGGGCAGCAGGAGGTCGGTAAACTGCAAATAATTTGTGGGTTTTACCCCTGCTCACCGACCCCTGGGCATTAAATGTTGGATGTCCCCACGTGCAAAACGCTGTCGGCAGCTTGCACCCACTGCCCAGGAATGGCATGGCATGGTGGGATCCTGCCCCCCACCCCCCCAGTCTGCCCAGCTCCAAATCCTGCTCCGGCTGCCTTGGATCCCGCTTGTGATTAGAAATTGCAATTCCAGACTGGGAACTTTTAATAACGGTGCACAGAGGAATGCCTGCGAGGCTAAATTGCTTGATTTGCATTGTCTTGGAATATTTTTGCATATCATAAAGATCCATATTTTTGCTTTGCCCTTTTCCCCCCCCTCTTTCAACTCTCCATCTTTTTCAGTAGGAAATGGAAGCGCAAAGTCCCGCAGGTTAGATTAACCACACATTGCACCTGGACAGAGATTTCCCTAATCCTGCACCAGTGCTAGATCCCAGGACATGGCCCTGGCCCCAGGAGTGGGGTCCGTGAAAGGTGATGACTCGATTGCTGGGTGCTACTGCAGCAATCCCCCACCTTGTTGCATGGGAAACTGTCCTGGCAGTACAGGGCAGCAGGAGCTGGGTCCCGCTTTGGGGAATTGTGTGCTTTTGCAGGATTTCCTGGCAGGCGAGCTCTGTTTGGAGAGGTGTGCCGCAGCCGCTGGCAGCCAGTGAGGGGAAGCAGCCCCCTGCCCCGGGCTGCCGGCACCACGCTTCATCCCTTTCCAGGCGGGATCACTGCGGGACAGGTGCTGCGTCACCCACACCTCCCTTCCAAGGGCCTGCCAGCGCCGGGAGCGCGTACCCAAGGACACATGGGAAATTCCACCTCCCTCCCGCCTGGAAAACTGAGGCGAGGGTGGGATGTCTCTGGGACACATCATTTTTCTAACAACAGATGCAGCTTTTTCAGACTAAAACAAATGTCTGTCAGTCTGCCTGTGCGTGCTCGCTGCTTAGCCTTCCCGTGCTCCCAGGCTGGAGGTACCAGCAGTAAATGCGGCCAAACCCTGCTTACTATGCATCGGTAATGAGAGCGCCGGGTTGATGGATGCTTGCTGAGCCGTCCTTCCCCGAAACAGAGGCCACAGGGAAAACAGAGCAAAGTAGGAGGAAAATCTGCTGGAATCTAATTGTGGAGGCGGGGGAGATACACAGGGAGAGGCAAGGATTGATAGCTGTCTGGTCTGCTGCACCTTTGAGGAATCATTAACATCTGATTAATTAGTTAAGGTCTGCTTTGCAAATGTAAAGCGCTGTACAAGTACAAACTATAAATGGGATGATGCAGAGTAGCTGGCAATGGTACTCGAGGTAATGGGAGACACTTCAGAGGAGAGGCGGGGAAGAGGGAAGGAAGAAATGCCAGTCGAACATGTAAACTAGAGAAATGCAGCCGGAGCTCCGGGCCGGGAAGCACCGGAGGGGCTCGGTGGGAGCCGGGGGGGCCAGTACCAGCCGCAGGTCCCACGGGCACAGCCCTGCAAGGGAGCCCAGATGGGCTGTGCTGGCTCTCCCTGCTATGCCCCCTTACTGCTGCTTTACTTAAAAGGCTGCTAATTATCTCCTAGGGCAGTAATGATGCTGCCAGTATTCCTGCAAAGTGATCCGGTAAGCAGCTGGTGGTCGCGCTCTGCTCCGACTGAGTGTTGCCCTCTCCGTGCGTCCTGCGATCTCCATCCTGCAGAACTAACCTGCGGCAGAAGGAGAGACTGGGAGCTGCTCCTCCAGCCCTGCTGGGCCCCTTTAGCTGAGCCTGCTTTAGTTATGGCTTTTTTAAAATTTATTCCTGTGTTAAAACAAACACTCTGAAGCCTCCATGCATCTGTCCTGGGTAAGCAGTGCCCACCCAGCACCAGTCACACAGGTTGTCAGCACCGTTTTTCCAGCGCGGTTCAGGTTCCTGCCTCTGCCCGTCCCCAGTGCTGTGGGCTTGTGGGGACATGGGGGGTTACAGGGGAGCACCCTGGTATTGCTGCCCCCAGTATCCGCAGGACGGGATCAGCCCTGGTCGGGGTCTGGCTACGGCAGTTACCGTGTGTGGGGTGGTTTGCAGGCAGGTGGCATCTCCATGGGGTTTGCCCAGATCCTGCCCCCATGGTTCTGCCTGTCTGCATTTGGAAGAGAGAGGAGGACTGGAAAGCCTTTTGCCAACTCCATAACCAATATCTATCCTATTAAATAGTTAATACACTTAGATGTATTTTAATAAACTCTATTTAATGGCCATACATTAATTGTCTGATTAATTCTAATAAATCCTTATTTGAGATGCTTAATTTAGAGTGTGACTGATCATCCTGTCATGGATGGATTATATAATTGTTGTCTGGAATGAGATACTTCGGAAGATACTGGACAAAGGCACAAATCTGGGAAATTCTCTGATAATTGAAAATCACACCAGCATGAAGAACGCTGCCCGCAGTAAGCGGGGCTGGGGTGCGAGGCAGCGGGAGGCAGCTGCCCTCCCTGCTGCTGTGGGACGGGGGAGCCAGGAGGGACAAGGACGTCCCATGGGACGTGGGGACAGGCTGGTCAGCCCCAGGTGTCTCCCTTCCTCTGGGTCCCCGTGGCCTTTAGCAGGGGGACCCCCACGCTGCCTGGCCCCCCGACCCCCTTATCTTTGGCCGTGTGGGGTCCAGGCAGGGGCGGCAGCAGAGCCCTGCGCAGTGGTGGCAGCTGGCACCGAGGGGGGACACCGCCACCTGGGATGCGAGGGGCTGTGTAAGCATCTGCTAATGGCCCTAGAGGACAGAGGTGCCTCTGTCTGAAGGCAGGCAAAGGCGCCAGGCCAGATGGATTTGATACTAATTTACTTAAAACGGGAGGTGATATCATTTAGGAACCGCTGGCTGTGTTATTGAATTTGCTGCTCGTTCCCCGAGGAGCGAGGAGAGAAGCAAAGGTTACCCGGTGTTTACACTTGGTGACATTTCTATGAATAGCTGTTAAAGACCAATTTTCCCTCTTGCTAGTGGTTGCAGAAGTACCAGCTGAGCTGTGTGAGGGAGATGCACCCGGCGCCCTGCCTTCCTTGGGACGGGCTGGGGTCAGGGGAGACCCCGGGGACTCCAGATTCGTGCCCGAGCGAGTCCCCAGGCCACCACCGTGGCCAGTGCCGGATGCCACGGAGCATCGTTGGACCCATCATGATTAAGGTGGGTGCAGGTGCTGGTAGTGACGCTGCTGCTGCAGGAAAAACCCTCTGGTTAAACCTGCCCCCTGGTGGGGCTGGGGGGCTGTGGTGGCCTGGGGGGGCTGCATCAGCACGGAGATCCCAGCCCCGCTCCCTCCCGGGGGCTGCAGCCGTGCCCTGCCCCGCACCGGGGGAAGGAGGCTCCAAACTGCAGCCGGTCCGAGACAGGACTGAGATGAAAAGCTCACTTTTCAGTAAATATAAATCCCCTGTGCTCAGCTCGCGGAGATGTTTCACTTCAGCCGTTTCAAAACATGAGGGTTCAGTGCTGACCTCTGTTTACATACTTTTGCTATAAATTAAGCAAATATCAATATGGACTATTTCAAACAAAATCTGAAATGCTTTGTTAAACGTCAAAAAACGAGTGCTTTGTGTTGATGTTTCACTGCTTGCAAGGCTCTTTTTTGGGAAAAATGCAAACCTCAAAGCTAGCTCCTTCCCAGGAGCATCGGGATTAAACTCCCCCTGAGAAGCTCAGTGAGAAATTCCCGAATCTCTTTGCTTTTGCAGCTGTTGCTCCCCCATTTCAGCCCTGGTGTTTCACACTCTTTCCAGGAGCCCCAAACCCAGCGCCCAGGGCAGCCCCTGCCCTGTCCCAGTGGGACCAGCACCCTCCCGGCTCGGCTTTTCAGGTTTGCCCAGAGCTGCACACGCAGGCTCACGATTAATGAAGCATTTTGCACCGTGGGGAGGGGGGGGAGGAGGGGGACCCAATGCACACCCTCTGCCATTTTTTTTTTCTTCCTACAAATTCTGGATTTCATTTTAGTGCAAGCTCCGGCTTTGTAGTTTATCATGGCCAAAGTGAATTTGTAATCATACAATTATCCTCCTGCTAAATTAATATATTAAAATGTTCAAACAATTGTTCCAGTAATTAAACAGACAGATATTAGAGAAAATGAAGGCGTTTTAGTCCTGCTCGCTGGAATGTGCTGACCTTTCCCCTTTCTTAGCTGTTGCTCAGACAGTGTAGAAATGATTGGGTAATTGGATGGTTCATGTTCTTCTGAAATCACCGAAGCACAAGAAAGACCGAATCGCCCCAAAGTTTGTACTGCACCGTGCTGCGTGGTTGTGTTAATTAGATGGGGTTTTTTTCCCCTGCACCTATCGTTAAAATTTAGAAATTATCGCCTACAAAAATTGCCAAGGTCACCCCTTAACCTAGGCAGTGCCCATGAGTGTGCGTCCCTTCTTAATGACAGCCTGTGCCGTGCTGGGACACTGACCCGCTGTGGCTGGGGGGGCACAACTGCATGTGAGCTGGGGGTTGGCCAGCGCTGGACCATGCCGTGGCTGGTGGCACCACGCACTGCCTGACCACCGGCCTCCAGGCACCGCTCTCCGGCGGGATGTCCCTTCTCCAAACCATCCGTGTGGCTTCAGCGCGCTGCCTGCGACCGTGACGGCGGCGGGAGCAGAGCGGGAAGCTCACGCCGGGAGCTTTGTGGCCACGGGAGGTGCTCGGGGAGCTCAGGCCAAACACCCTTGCTCTGAGCAACTGCAGATCTCTTAGCAAGACATCTGCTCTTGATTTGAGAACTTGAGGGGATGGGGAATCCAGCACGTTCCTAGCTGAGCTCAACGTCCGCTTGGTTCAAAACGCATCCCATCTGGATTTCCCAGCTTCAGCTCCCGCCAGCGCGCGCTCTGCCCGTCTCTGCAGGGTGAAAGAGCTGCCCACAACCCACAGGCTCAGCCCCACTGAGTGTCCCTGGTGAACGGAGTGTCCCCAGCCCCAGCAGCCAGGGTCCAGGGGTGCTGCTGTCCCGGCTGGCTCATCCCTGCATCCTGCGACTGGGGCTGGTTGGGCTCACAGGGCTGGTGGGACTCGGTGGCAGTGCTTCCCATGGGGATGGCTGCTGCAGACCATGGGGAGGAGCAAGAGGAGTCCTGCTGGGACCTCGTGGCACTCAGCTACACAAGCATGCCCTGATCCATGTCATGGGACTGCTCTGGGGCGTTCAGACAGGAGAAGGGGGGGGAAATGCCATCCTGGGGTGCAGGGCTGGAGGGAGGGTCCCATGTTACCCCTTCCCTGGGGTGCCCACCTCAGTGACAGCGCTGAGATAGACCTTACCCTGTACGGGCACCGCT
The DNA here is from genome assembly GCA_013398295.1 of Chionis minor. NCBI lineage: Eukaryota > Metazoa > Chordata > Aves > Charadriiformes > Chionidae > Chionis > Chionis minor. The sequence continues at coordinate 489,204 of VZSF01002948.1, forward strand.
GCCCACCATGTTCCCTGCTCCCAGTGCCATGGACAGGAGCTCTGCCAGCACCAAGCCAGCCCCAGGAGCCCACCAGGACCCTCAGCTGGAGAGAGGGAGCAGCAGGACAGGGGTGCAGGGGGCAGCTGGGGACAGCAAGCACTGCCCCATCCCACCCTGGGCTTGCACAGCAGGGCAGTGGGACCCCCAGGGAGGCCCCTGCACCCACCCGGGAACGAAGGAGCCAAGCTGGAGGTTGAACCCGTACTCCTGGGTGCTGCAGAGCCCCAAGTGCATGTTTCAGAGCCCAGCAAAGTTATCAATATTCAGCAAACGGAGCAGGTGCTGGAAATGCCGGGTTCTTCTGGAGGAGCTTGCACGTCAGGAGGGTCAAGTGGCTGCTTTGGTTTCCATTTATCAGCTCTTATTTTCAGGGCCCTACAGTTTGGACAAACTAATATTAGCAGGGTTCATGGGGAGAGTATGCAATGCTGCATTCAGGAAATCATTCATCTCTCCCCACTGTCAGAGACCAGCTTACAGACAGGCATAAATAAAAGTTTTATTGTCTTGCACCATCACAACACACCAAAGCCGAGGGGGGGGGAAATAAAAAAAGCAACAGACAATTTATTCAGCAAATGTTATCCTTTCATTAGCCGCTCACAAGCCAGTGTTGACATCAGCCATTGACGGCATTCCTAAATAACAGCCTTTTCCTCCTCCGAACCGCCTCCGAGAGAAGAGCACACTCACCGCCCCAAGCCCGCACTGCGCTGGCCGCTGCGTCCTGGCAGAGAAACGCGGAGTATGACCACACGCCCCCGGCGTGGGCTCCGGCAGCCCTGTGGAAACACGGCCAGAGGAGCCCGGCCAGCCCCCCACCGCTGCAGAGCCAGCCCCCGGCTGAGCCGCCTCGCCGCTGTGTCGATTAACTGGAAACTCATAGAATCGCAGAGTCATTTAGGTTGGAAAAGACCTTTAAGATCATCAAGTCCAACTGTTATCCCAGCACCGCCAAGTCCACCACCACACCACGTCCCGCAGTGCCACATCCACACATCGTTTAAATACCTCCAGGGATGGTGACTCAACTGCTTCCCTGGGTAGCGTGTTCCAGTGCTTGACAACCCTTTTGGTGAAGAATTTTTTCCTAATATCCAATCTAAACCACCTCTCATGCAACTTGAGGCTGTTTCCTCTTATTTGGGCTTATTTCTGTTCCCTGAACAAGCGACTTCTATAACTCACAAATGCACCAGGAACTGTGAAATGCTAATTGCAAACACGTCTTCCCAAGTTTCCAATTGAATATTAATTACCTCCTTCAACCGGGCTGGATGGGAGTGATGGTGTGAGCTGGGCTGTGGATGAATCCTGGCTGGGATGAGACTGTCACCCCAAAGGATGCTCCTGCAGCCGGAGAGGGACATTGCTGCCTGCGTGCCCAGGCACAGGGCTCTAGAAAACATCTGCTGCCTTGTGAGACCCCCCGGCTCCCCCCGACCCTCCCCGGCTGCCCCTGCTGCCTGCCCTGTGGCAGAGCCATTGCAAAGCCCCAGCCACCCCCTGCTCACTCTCGCAGCAGGGTCCTGGCCTCGTCCCAGTGGTGCCCAGTGTGGGGGAAAGTGACCTCAGAGCTGGCTTTGAACTGTCACAGGAACACAGAAAAACCAGTAAGTAATTGTATGAGAAATCTTGAATTCTGGAGGGTGGGAGGGGCACTGAGCAGGTGGAGGAGAAAACAGGATGGTGGGTGCCTTCTCCTGTGCCTCTATAATGCACACACACATACACACTCCATCTCTCTGTCTATCTATCTGCCTATATATCTATTTTTTTCAGAATACTTACTTATTTTTTATCACCTTTCTATTTTGTTCTACTGTATTTTGACTGGCCCTATAAAGTTTAGTGGGGGAGTTGTGACCTTTTCCAATGTGCTACAATTAATTTTTACTTCAGACTTATAATGAACTACTATTATCCATCACATGCAGATCATTGCCTTATACGAATAAATCATGCCTCACTGTATCACCAGCTGCACTAAAGGTTAGACAACCCGTCCCCTTCAAAGCATTCAGACATGCTTGCTATATTTTTTTAAGTGCAGGCAGCTTATTATCCATAATAGCGTGTGGAATTGGAGCAGAAAGGGTCCACTTGGAGCAGCTAGCTGAAGCATGTCATGCCGTAAAGCTGTGCTCAGGAGTCATATACTTTTAGCGTGCTTTTAATTGTGCTGCCTTTTTTCAAAAGATAACTGCTAAGCTGAGATGAGTCGTTGTCCCAGGGAGATAATAGTGACAACAGAGTCATGACAAACCCCATGGGCAGTGCAGACCCCGCTGGCGTGGGGCTGGCGCCCCCCAGGCATTGCCCTCTGCTCATCTTCCCCCTCTCCCTGCAGCAGTCATCCCCCCACAGATACCCACCCGGTGAAATCCCGCTCTATCCCCCATCACGCTCAGCTCCGGCTCCTCATGTCCCTCTGCCATGTCTCCTGTTTGGATGCTGCCCACCACGGATGCTGCCACCACAGTGCCCGAATTTCCTTAGCAATCACAACAGCAGGGAAGCTCTGCGGGATCCTTCCCTCACCTGGGAGGATTTCTCCTGCCTCACGCAGCGTGGCGAAGAGACTGAGATGCGAAGTCTCCAGTTCAAATGCAATGTGACACAACCTAATGGAGTAAATACAGGTACAACAGGCACTTAAGGTGCTCATAAACTATGTATTGTTTCTTTTTGGATTGCACTGATGTTATTGCAGATACTGTATGAAGTCTGAAATAGGATCGCAGCAACTTCACTGCTCCCTTTCCCAGCTCCTTTTACTGAGGGGAAATTACTTGGCTGACATGCTGCATCCCCATCTTTTAAATGTATTTATTGTTCTATAACATTTCATACTCTTCATATGCGTTCAGGAGAGCAATTCAATATACCTGCCAGAAATGAGAGACGCATCAAGCACGCAGAAGCAAGGGAAGGTAGTCGAAGCCTGGCGGAGCTGCAGTGCTCGGTGATACGGCAGCAGGGCTGGGCACAGACCGGAGGTTACGACGGGACCAGGCGCCCTGGCTTTGGGGGGCCGAATCTTATGCCCAGAGTGGATGGCTCCTTCCCTGCGCCCCCCGGGCTGCCCGCACCCCTGCTGCTTCTGGCAGAACTTGAGCACAGCCTGCTCAGGCGGAATCTGGCTCTCCAGCACGTCCCCTTGTCCCCAAGTTCACGGCCTCGTGCATAGAACTCCCAGGGTTCACAGCACCACAGCGGCTGCGGTTGGAGGGGACGCGTGGTTCCTGCGCACAGCGGGATGGTGGGAGGCTGGAGAGCCTGAGGGTGTTATTAATAGCATTAGTTACTAATTAATAGTCCCTTTTTGCTCTGCAAGGTGCAGGACCCAGCACTAAGCCCTGGTCTGGCCCCATTCAGATTCAGTGACAAGTACAGAAACTGCTTAAAGTATTGAAATAGAAATTGCTGGTCTAACAGGAGATTTAATGTTAAAATGTTTCAATAAAATAAACTCTTAAAAGCTCCCATTACTTCACAATTGCTCTGCAGATCCTTGTTAACTTTCTATATATAATACCAAGGAGCCTCACGGCCAGCAGCGGGAGTGCCAGGGACTCTAATGAGAATATCAGGGATAAGAGGGACCTGTGTGGCTGCCAGCCAAAGCTCCTGGCTCTCAGCAGCTCACGGGGGATGGTGGCATCGCTCTTCAGTCCCTATGGGTGGGAACAGAGAGAATCGACACAGCAAACCCATCTCCCCACATCCTGACCCCATAGCTCTTTGCCAGCACCACTCTCCCAAGTGCTGCATCACCCGGGGACAGGACGGTCTTGATGCTTTCGGGGCAGAGCCTGGGGCATTCCTGTGGCTTAACCAGAGGAGAGGGATGCCCCAGCACATCCAAAAGCCGAATCAGCCCCTCTCCAGCATGGGCACGGCTGCCGGGACACGCAGTGCTTGGGAAGCATCCCAAGGCAGCAGTCAGGGCAGGCAGAGTCTGTTCAGAAAAGCCTCCTGTTCTCCCTAGTCATTAGCATGTGAATGGGCTCGTTATTTGCTGCCTCCTATTCCCCTTACCATCCTTGGCACCGGAGCCGAGGATGAGGGGTTTGATTACTCATCTAATCCGCAAAGGCAGCAGTGCATGGCACAACTCGGTGTCACCCCTCTGCTCCCATCGTCCTGCGGCCGGGTGGCTCCTCAGTGCGAGCCCCCGCCGGAGGGGACGCTGCCTGCCAGCCCTGTGCCAAGCCAGACCCACATCCCAGTAAAGCTGTGGCACATCCCAGTAGGGATGTGTCCTATCCTTTCTCTCCTGCAGCCTCCACGCTGCAGGGAACCTGGGTAGCGCCTGCCCGTGGGTTACTGGTGTCCGGTGTGGGACAGGGGCATCGTAGTGAAGGGCAAATCACAGGGATTCCCCACACAGCTCCCACGGGAGCAGCACCAGGGCAGGACGGGACGGGCTGGGCTGGGCTCTGCTGCCCTGCAAGCCCTGGGGAGCCCGGCCAGCGCGCGGGCAATGTGTGTGCATCTGTGTGCACGTGTGTGCGTGTGCCTATCTGTGCATTTCTTGGCACAAAGTACACGCCCGTGCACTTCCATGAGGCTTAAAGTAGTCATTGCCTTTAAACACTCTAAAGCGCGCTGTTTAATTTGAATGAAATACACTAAATAGCATGGTGTCAGGTGTAATTACATGTTACCAGCAGTGTGCCAGAACTAGGTTGCTAACACATTGGCATGGTTACTGTACACTTGGGTGAATTTCAAATACAGTTTTGTTAGTATTGGATCTAAGGGAAAGAAGCCAAGTCTGACTATTGAGGAAAACAAGTGGAAGTGCTGTAGACTCATTATTCATCTCTGCCTCTGTAGCTCTTGGATCAAATAACACGCTCCTCTTCCATTGTAATGGAGCCTGCTATCTCACCGGCTGCCTTCCCTCTCCCGCACGCCGGAGCCTCGCTGAGGGGCTGTGGGCACAGTGGGAGCAGTGGCAGCGAAGGAGCCCGTGCCACCCCGGCTCAGCAGCACTCTGTTCTGCAGCGGGCAGGGAGACACCTGATGGGCTGACCATCCCTGCTCTGGCTTTCCCTCCTCCCTCCTGCACCACTGTTTTGGTTCTCCTGTCCTGTGGAAAACGAGCCGCAGGCGGGTGCTGGCCCATCGTGCTGGGCACTGACTGTAATGCTCCAGAGGGACTCCAGCGAAACTCAGGGCTTGGGTACAATCTCTCAGTGCCCAGAGCCTGTGTCTCCAGCACTTTTTGCAAGGTCAAACCATGACTCAGTGACTAGCAGAGACAGGCACAGAGCCAGGAGCTCCCATCTCACCATGAGCATCCTCCTGTGAGCACCCTCCGGCAAGCCCCACACTGTGCTGCACCGGCCCTGAGGCTCCTCATTCCCCTTCCCTGGGAAGCGCTGGTGGGCAACAGCCCTTTGGATCCCAGGTCTGTTGGGCAACCCAGGGCCACTTTGGGGCTGCCAATTAGGGCTGGTATCGGGGACACCAAGGTGGAGGGGCTCTGCTTTGCCCTTCCACGGAGGCACTCCCAGGACAGGGCTGCAGTCAGCTCCGGCTTCAACAGGTGCCACGGTGCTTTGGGCTCCCGGCCCCGACTCACTGTGCAGACAAAACTGCCATCTGGCTGGTTGTGGGACTCACATTGACATGGAGCTATGGCTCCCTAAGTAAAATATTGATGAAGAAAGCCTGAAGCTAGGAATGAAGTAGCCTGACTGTATTTCCTTCCCATTTTTAATAGCTCACTGCTTCACGCCAAGAAGACTAAAGTGTGTTATTTGGCTCTGGACGAAAATTATTTCAATTGGGTAGTGAGACTGTCATTTGCATCTTGAATAAATAGGTTCTAACAAGAAGAGATCTGTTTAATGGAGAGATTTGGGGAATTCAGACTGAATCCAGCCTGACTTAAGGTCCTGAGACAATAATTGGGATGAACAGACTAAAGCTGAGAGCTCTTCATGGGACTAGACAGCGTATGAGGGTTTAAGTAGAAATTGAACCATACAACTCTGTCAGTGCATCTGGAATTGGAAATGGGATGTTTATAGGCCTGGGAATTCGCGCTCCCTGCACAAATTGTATATTGTGTATAATAAGCTGGCCTGACTTGTAATGAGCGTGGCTGGAAATTAAGAGACATCATTACACTTTGAGCAGCAAATTGCAGGCTTCCCCGTTATGGCAGAGGCATTGGCTCGGCTCCTGCTGCCGGGTTAGCAGTGCCCACAGCCGTGTCACTCGCACCGCTGGTAAAAGGCAGAGGCGAGCAGGATCCTGATGGGAAGACAGCATGTGCAGGGGCTCCGCGCTGCCTCGGGAGCACGTGCCCCCCGTATGGGGATGGGGACCCTCCTGGGAGCAGCTCCAGCGCTTCCCAGGGAGCCCCTGCTGTCATGGAGCTGGCACTGGCAACCCCTGTGCTGCCCCTGGACTTGCTGGGATCCCCAAATGATGATGCTGGTGAAGGGCAGGGGACAGGGTGCTGCTTGCCCTCTTCCTCCTCCCTCATGGCCATGGCCAAGGAGCTTGAGGCAGAGTGGGAGCAAAAAGGAGAAGCTGGAAATGGACACCTTTGGCTCCCAGGTGAAACTCAGGAGCCAGGGACACGCACTTCAGAAGAGTGGGAGCTCCCGTGGTAGGTCCCAGTGTCCGTGATTAGGTGGATGGTGTGTCCCGGAGCTGAGCGAGGCGATGCCATGCAGAGGCGTGCCGGCGGGGAGAGGGTCTGCCGGGAGCAGAGCTGCGGCACAGGACTACAGCTCCCACAAGGCACCCCAGCAGCGAAGGCCTTGAAAATACATCCATTTTTGGCCATGACATTTTGGCTCGGGGGCACTGTGCTTTTCAATTAAAAGTGAAGATTTTTTGAGAGCAAACTGGTGCTATTTGCAAACGAAAGAGTAAAAAGCCTCTGTTAGAAACCAGTAGGTGCAATATTTTCCAATGGCTCCGGAACAAATTGAAATTCCCGCGCAAATTGTTGCGGGTTGATGAGGCAGGATGGGTGTAAGGAGGACGAGGCGAGTCGCGAGGTGTTGTTTTTCAAGCCTGTTTTAAAGCGGTGTGCGCTGACGGGAGACCCACCGGAGCCGGAGCCGGAGCCTCCTGGCGGAGCAGGGCAGGGTGCCGCCGCTGCTCCCAAGCGCTGCCATTCTCCACAGCTGAGCGCGGCGGTGCGCAGAACGGCTCCGGAGATGTTACGCTCACCCTGTCAATGTGTACTTGGGGAGTCCTTAATCCACGGGTCGCTGACGTGATAAACAATAATGTCTCTTTTGGAGCTGTTACGACTTATCATGTTAATGGGCACTTAGGGAGTCTTTAATTGGTGATTTGTGCATGCACTGTCACAAAATTTTAAAACACATTTACCATCATTTCTGGGGTGTTTTAGAAGCACCAGTTCACTACACTGAGAGATGAACAAGGAAACCCACCTAAAGTCACCCGCCCCGCCTGCTCGCCTGCTGCTTCAGGCTGTGTCTCACAGGGAAAGGGCTGTTACTGCCTTTATAAAACCTATGAAGACGCGGGCCAAAAAGGTAGCAGCACCAAGAAGTTCCCCTTGGCAAGCTGCTCCCTACCCGCAGAGCCCCGGCAGCGAGCCCGGCCGGTCCCTGGGGAAGGCTCATTCACCAGTTTGCTTCTCCAGCAGCAAACTGGTCCTGCCAGGGATTCACTGGTGGGGCTGCGGCACAGCCGGGTGTCGGGAGCGCAGACTTAAAAGTAATAACGCCCCAAAGTCCTGTCTTCTCTCTAATATTTGGGTTTGAATAGCTGAATAAAGAAATCTTCCTTACTCCCAGGCTGAAACTATTTCTGCGCTGCCCCACCCAGATGCAAAATGCACGGATGAATTACCACATTACTGGTCTGGCAGCGGGGTAACTGGGTGAACTGGGCAGCCTGCGACAGAGGGGAGGTCAGAATTGCGGGTTCGCCTTAAAGAGCAGGTTACCCTCATGGAGACATTAACCCTGCAGACCCCAGGCCCTGCTCCGAGGTCCCCTGGATGGGGTTTGCTGCACACCCGGAGCTCAGGCTGTGGGGACACCAGCCAGCATGGTGCCCAGGGACCGCAGGGTGCTCCTCGCCAGGGCGGTGAGCACCAGCACTGGGAGAAGCCGTAATTAATGGCACCTGCCCTTGCTGTCAAGTTCTTCTTCATTAGGAATAAAGCGTGTGTCAACGCATAATTAAAATTCTGCATATTTTTAAAACAGTGCTTTCTAAATAGAGCTCCAGTCATTTTCAGCGATTAATCCAATCAGCCCGGTGCACTTGCTGTCCTCAGGTGAGTTAATCTCTCGCTCTTCCCATCTCTATTTTTTCCCTAACTCTCCTCCCAACCTTGCTGGTAACAGGAGTGGATTGAGCCAGAGGACTTTAACTGATTGAGTTACCATAGCAATGCTATTCGTCACTGCTTTGCCATTTCCAGCTCTGCCTACAGCAGATCCTATTCTGCCTTCTGTTTATCCAAGGACCTGACTGCGAGCAGCCCCCGTGCCGGCTGCCTGCCTGGAGAGCCACCGGCAGCCAGCGAGCCCAGCGGAGCTGGGACGGGCTCCGCATCGCTGGGAGCACCAGCCGCCCGCCACCCGGGAGTGCATCCCTGCACTCTCTAACCCTGCTCCCCAGAGGGCTCGGGAAAGGCCGGGCACCACGTCTCGTAAACCCTACAAGGAAAAGCAAAATCCAGAACAAAAGAATAACGCTGGATGCTGCTCAGTACCTGCCATCAAACAGTGACAGCCCTAAGTTCATTAAGATCCAGAGTGGCTCTTTCTCACAACCCTCCCCTCATCACCCTCGGGGAGAGGTCGCACTGGAAGATGCAATAACCTGTCTCCCGGTGGTCCAAAGGAGGCCAGGAACTGGTGAAACTGGCCGCCATGCGTCCTCGGTGGATTTGGGAAAGGGGTGGTGTGACCCTGCTCTCCTGGGGAGCGTGCAGGGCTGCGCTCAGGGCGAGGACCTGCCGGCAGCACGCCCTGGGGGACCGTGTCCCTGTCGTCCCCAACTGCCTGGTGGTCAGGCAGTGACCCTCCCCTCCGGGGAGCCAGCCCCAGGGGACCTCCTTTTGTCCTCCTCCCCTGGGGCAGGGTAGGGAGGGGGGCTCAGGAATGCAGGCTCCCCTCCGAGGGACACCTCGCGGGTGTTGCCGCATTCCTAGCATGGAGCAAGCGCCCAGCCGTCGGAGATGAAAGTGAACGTGGGGCTTCCAGGGGACGCTGAGTGTTGGTTATTGTTCTGCCAGCGTGAGCTTGTTCGCATGAGCATCATCTGGCAGCTTGGGAGGGAAAGAGCATGATAGGGTCTGAAAAATTCATTGAAATGTTGGGTTCCAGCCAGAGAGAAACATCGCTGAATGGCAACATAAAAGGAAATTGTCCCATAACATTCAGAGAGCACTTCAGTATTTGTCCTCTTTATTTTAAAGCGTCGAGGATCTTTGGGAAACACTCTGGAAAGGGACTTTTATAGATGGTCTAAATTAAACTTCACTTAATATTATAAGCAATAAATCCTCATTGTCGGGTTTTGTTTAGTGGGTATAAAAATGATTGGTAGGTGCTGTAGCTTTTTCCTGAGACTGGAAGATCAGTGTTTTTACTATACAGCTTTGTCCTCAGTGTGTGAAAAGGAGAGACCTCCTCCCAGACCTGACGCATCCCAATGCCCGCCACCCAGGTCGTCTCCCACATTCCACTCCTGCAAGAAGATGGACCAGCAGGTTCCTGCAATTTTGGGGCAGAGGCACATTTTCCCGTGATTCCAGAAGCTGCAGCTTTGAGGAAGCCATCAGCCATTTTGAGGAAGACCCCAGGCCACCCACGGGCTTTGGAGGCTCCGAGGGGACACAGAGAGCTCATCACTGGTGTTTGGGGTCTCTAACACATCACCCAGCCCTGGCTGCCTCCTGGCCCAGACACTGCCGGTGGCTGCTGGAAGTAGTAGAGGAATTACCTGGATGACACAGGCTAAGTGTGCCCTGGCCTCTTTTTTTAGCTGGTGTGAGGAGGGTAAAACAAATGACAGCATTGAAATATGAAATACTTTTCTTTGCTTGAGCTTTCTGCAAACTGTGGTTTTACTGGAGTTAAGGGAATACATTAGGCCACTTTTTAAGGTTTTTTTTAAAAAACAAAAACAAGAACAAGAACAAAACCAAGAACAAAAACAAAAAATCAAACCAAACAAACTTTCACAGTATCTCTAGGTTTAGCCACCTGTCCCCTGGTGGCTGGTGGCCCACCTGGTCACCAGTCCGGCAAATCTGAGTCCCTTTGCGCTGGGAGTGAGCTGGTTCCGGTGGCTGTGCCGCTGGTGGGCGTGCAGGGCCAGTCTCCCCCAGGGCTGCAGCCTGGGCTGTGCCTGCGGCGGGCACCCGGCCGAGAGGAGGGATCCTCTTTTTTCTGGAGCCTGCACAGCAGCGTCTGCCAGCAGCCTTTAAAATGATAAAAACCAATTTAGTGCCATTTATGATGGAGGAATGAGAGAAATCATACAACAATTACTTACAGGAGATTTACCCCATTCTATATATTTAGGCTGATCGTGGCATTTCCAGTGACGTCCCATCTGTGCTCCTGGGCCAAGCCGCTGCATCGGGGATGCAATTTCAGAAGAGATCTTTAGGTGCAAATTGATTTTGCTATGAATATTTATGCGGCGTGCGAGGCTGCGCGTGTGCTAAAGGGGGAAATGTGGGGCTCGGCGTGGGATGCTGGAGCAGCCGACTGCCCGGCTTTGGCCTGGAATAATAATTGGAATATTTATAATCTTTCCATGGATGAAATGCCTGCAGGGAGGGTGTATTCCTGGCGCGGCCGGGCTGCTGGAGGCGGCCGGGGTGGGACACTGGGCGGCAGCGGGGCTTGCCCTGTGGCTGATTTGGAATGCGCACAGCATCCCTGCACGGTGCATTCCCCGGCAAGAAACCCAGGAAAGACAAGAAAAATGAAGGCAGGCGCAATCTCATTTTCTGAGGGCTGCAAGTCAGCCAGGAAATGGCTATTATTCCATCGACACTGTCGGTATTAAGTTATTTCCTTCACTAAATACGAGAATGTTCATGAATATCTATTGAGTTCCAGGTACTGGCGTCTCCCAGCACTGCGGCTCACTGATTGTAGCTTTATATTCCTCCGACAACACACCTCAATCTCACATTGAAGTGAAAGACAATAGTATTTTAAATTGGTTAATAAATCTCTAGATTGATGCTCCTGGAAGGCCCGGGAACTTCATCTCTATTACACGAATAAAAGTGATAACATTTTAACCACTGAAGTGCTAGGAATTTGGGAAGCTCCTTCCCAATGCCCTTCAGGGCAGCTGCATCCCTGCACTGGGAACGGCGTCAGGTGCAGCTGCCACGGGTTCTGCCTTTGGGGGGAGAAAGTGTTTGTTTTTCAAGAAATTAATCCCATCCGGGCAGGATGAGGCGGTTGCACTGTCTTGGCTCCTTTTTCCTTGCTCAAGCCTCCACTCGGGCCCATATAAGGAGTGGAAAATTCCCTTTTAACGCGCAAAATGGAAGTGGCTCAGCTCGCCCGTGGCGGCTGTGGCCCCGCTCGGAGCCTTATTTGGCTTGGGGGAACCCTCTGCACCTCGTCCCGGACCCAGTGCCCTCCCTGCACCCTTCCCAACCATGAGCAAGCAGGGCATCACGGGGAAAAAAATACATTTATACCCCCGGGCACAGCCTGCAGCCCGAAGGGTTGCCCCCCACCCAGACCCACTGCTCCCCCGGGGCTGCTGCATGCGTCCCCCGCCACGCGCCGGCCGGGGCCGAGCCGCGCCGGTGCTGCAGGTGAAATGTCATCGGGCAATTTTCTGCTCCTCTCCACCTCCTCGAGATCTCCTTTTGTTTGTGTGTCGGGAAGCGGAGCGTGATCCCCGCTTGCTCCCGGTACCAGCCTGCACAGGGCTGGGGTGGGAGGCGCAGGATGTGGCCCCTCGCGGCGGTGCCGGTGCCGGGCGGCGCACAGCTCCGGTGAGCACGGCGTGACCAGCACTGCCCCATACTCCCGGCAGTGCCTGTGCCTGGCACCGCTGATGCCACTGTTAAATAGGATTTGGAAGAAATAAAGTCCTCTCACTTCTATGAATTCTTATAAATTATAAGGAGATGAGAATATTTTAATATAAACCAGAGTATTTCAAGTACAAAGAGCTGTTCTGAAAATGTATTGAATATTATTTCACTGATGTTTAGTGTCTGTAAGATTCCTCGGGGAGTTTACAACAAGTGGAATACTTAAGGATATAGTGCCATAGGTTCTTTCAGTATTTTCTTTTCAAGGAAAGTAACCTCTGAATTATCTAGGAAGTACATGAACAACATGAAAGGAAGATTATGCACAGAAAGAAAAAAATATGCAGAGAATTCAATTATGCAAAAAAAGTGATGTGCTTTGCTTAATTCCCCAAACACATCCCTACACTGTACTCAAGACAGCAGAACTCAATGCATGCAGACAAGGTTTCCAGGTCACCCTCCCTGGCTCTTTCTGATCATTTCTTGTTACCGTCGCTTCTGTATTGCAGGGTGCTTTGCAGGCGTTGGAACACCAGAGTTCATTCATGTCTCTCTCCTGTGCTGTGCCGGGGTGGGGGACCCAGCAGGACCCAATTCTGCGGAGAATCACAGTGGAAAATCCCACCATTCCTGGTGGCTCAGGCCAGCTCTGGCTCTGGTTTACAAGGCAGCTTGGGTCACTGCCCCCCAGATGGGAGGGGAGATGCTGGGGGTTCCGTGTCCAACTACACCCTCCTTATTTTCTGCCAAGACACGCTTCCCAAACCCATCATGGACAGTTTTGCTTCTTAAAGATATTATTTACCGTAACGTAAGACTTTCTCCTCAGCCCTTAGCGCATCCGTTCCCAGCTGTGTGTCCTCCCGGTGGCTGAACGAGGGGTGATGCTGCGTGACACAGCTGGCTCCAGCTTTTGGAGCCCCCCGTACACCTGACTGCCCTCTCTGCTCTCGGCCTTTGCACTGTGCATCCCTGGGGATGCTCAGACCCGTTCCAGATGAAGTTTAAGTATTACCCATTTTCCTTCAGTTTTTCTTAACCTGGAAGTGTTGGAGAAGGCTGTTGCACTGCTGCAGGCTGGGTGGGATTGCACGGAGCGTCACCTCCACGGGAGCCTGAACCCCCAACGGGTGCAGACAGCACCCCTGGCTCTGGGCATCCCAACCTCCATGGCTGGATCCAGCCCCTCAGCCCTCTTCTTGCAGCTGGCTCTGATGCCGGGGCACTGGCTGGGAAGACCGGAAAGGCTAGGCTGCAGGAACACTGGGTGGAAAGCACCTGGGAGTGTGGGAAGCACCCAGTCCCTAGGCAGGGGTGATGGGTGATGGTTCTGCTCTTTATTTACACTTGCATTGTCTGGACTTTCTGTGGGGCCCAGGGCCAGAGGCAAAAGGGGAAGGCAAAGCTGAGCTTTACAAAAGCATCTGAGCCCCTAAGAGCCCAATTCTTGTTGTCCTAAAGAAGAGACAATGGCACAATTTAGGTGTCCAGCCCAAATGAACATTTTCATTCAGACGAAAAAGACCTTGCTCCAGACCTTTCCTGCGCCCATCACATCACCCCAGCCTGCTCTCCCCATCCACCATTAACCCTCTGTGCCTACGGGCACCGCGTCCATCCACCAGCCCGTTCACATCTCCGTAAGAGCTTTCTCTGCCAAGTTCATCCCCTGCATCCTCTGCCGATAGAAGGACCCTGAGGAGCCTGGTGGGTCACCATCACGCCAGAGGACATATCTCCCGCCCCTCTGACATTCCCCTTTCCCAGCCAGAAGGCCTGTTTGGATATCTCCTACTTGGCAGTCACTCGTACTGCTTTTCTCTGAGTTTATTACTCTGCAGACACTGCCACTTGCAGCCCTGTTGTGGCACAGCCGCTGCTCCTGCAGCGAGGTGACCCGGCGGTGCCACAGGCTGGGGACCTGCCGGCTGTCCCGCGGTGGCTGCCGAGCATCGGGGCGCTGGGCAGCATTGCCCCTGGGCTGCGGGGCTGCAGGCAGGCGGCTGCGCTGCCGTTCTGCTCTTGTTCCCGTGCTGGCTCAGGGAGTTTTGCAACTAAAACGCCTCTCCAGCCCTGCCTCATCTTTATTCTCATCCCCTTTTTCAGCGGATGAAATAGCCCAAGTCCGGAGCATCTTCAGGCCAGGGGGGTCCCTCCCCTGCGCCCCGAGCTCTCCTCTTGCACACACCCTGCAGCCTAGTCGAGCTCTTTGGTGTCTTGTTGCTGGTGGCAATGTCATCAGGCAACCTGGCTGCTAATGAGCACGGTGGTGTCACCCTCCAGGGCTGCGTCCTTGCTGGCTTCGGGATTCGCAAAGAATAGGGCTGAACTTTGCCGGATTTGCCTAGGCGTTGTGGTTTTGTCTTTGCGGTGCCCTACGAGTCAGTGGGGAAGCAGGAGGTAATGGAAAAGGGAGGGGGAAATTCCCGGTCAGCATGAGGGGGGAAAAGGGGATGGGACCAGCACACAACAGCAAGTTCGAAAGGGGCATTTCAGTCCACTTTTAAATAAATCTTTTCTCTTTGTGCCTGCAGCGGCGGCACGCTGTGCCTGTGGAAGCGTAACTGCAATGCCACTGCCCAAAAGCGGGGCGGGATGCAGAAATGTGTGGTGTCTCCAGCTAGAAAATACTTGGAAAAGGAAAAGCGACGCAAGGAATAAGCAATTTGCCATGGTGGGGAGAGCCCTTCCCTCCACCCTGCTCTGAGGGGCTGCTCTGGGTTCCCCAGCGCAGGGGAGGGTTTGCCATGGGCTGCCCAGTCCTCCTGCTGCCTGCGCCAGCATCTCCCCCAGCGGGGTGTCTGCCATGGGTTTTCCAGCCTTCCTAAGGCTTCTCCTCTGGATCTGCTCGTTACACAAACTGTGCCTTTTCTCTGCCTCAGCGTGCCTAAAATTTTTATATCAAAAAATAAAATAAAATAGTACTTTTCTACCATTTCAGGAGAGCAAGGGAGAGCAATTTAATGAGCTCGCGGCTCCTCAGAAAATTTTCCAGATGACTTGTTCTTGCAGGCGCTGGGCTTGCTCTCACCACTTTCACCCCCCCAGTCTCTGGCAGGCTGGTTTCCAGCTCTGCCGGGACGCAGCGCTGCGGGTGCACCCCGATTCCTGGCACCACCTCCCTTCCCCGAAATCCACCTGCTGCTGCCCAGCGCTGGAAAGCAAAGTTCTCTTTCCATCCCCAAAAAGCCGTTCCCGGTGCTGGCCAGGGCGCAGGGCGAGATGCCCGGTATGACGGCAGGATGCCTTGGGCACCCAGGGAACCACCCTCTCTCTTCCAAATTAACATTTGCCACCTCCACGGCAGAGTTTGGATAACACAGGGATGCCGTTTGCTTATTTATTTATTTATGGCCCCATTAGTTGAGACATTTGCATCAAGTCTTGGGGAGAAAACAGTGTCTTCTCTAAATTGAATGACATGAATTATTTCGACCGAACTTACTAATTAAGACCTCATTAGCAGCCCAAATTTGTGATAGATCAGCAGTGGACTTGGCACAGTGGTTTAATTTAATGATTTCTTGCATTACTTTGTTAATCATCTTTAGTCTGATTTAATTTATGCCAATGTGACTATCCTAATTTCTAATTAAGGCATTGATGGCAGGGACACCACCACCGCATAAGAATTTCAATCAAGGATAGCACAAAAGCAGCCCCTGCTTCTTATTTCTCGAGGGACGGTGGGTGGGCGGATGGTGCCCAGCCCGCGCCCAGCCCGGCGCACGCCGCTCGCTGCCTGCAGCCCCGAGTCAGACACCCGCTCCAGCTGGGATTTCTCCTCGTATTCCCCAAGGCTGAGCTGATCCCAGAGCTCTGCAAAGCGTCGGTCCCTGCTGCGAGGTGCCACTGTCCCAGGATCGTTTGCTCGGGCAGGAGACGACGGGCGGGCAAGAAGTGTCAGCACGGGATCAGCCATGGAAAATTAGAGAGTTTGCAGGAAAGAACATCTGCTAATGCAAAACACTTATGGTAGTCGATATAAATTTATTTAGTGCAATAAATGACATAATTGAATTTTTATTTCCTTAATATATTTCGCTAAAATAACGAATATTTTGAGTATCCCTGGCCTACAGATGTCTTTCACAGGAACGTATTTCCTGTAATATTACTCTTGTATAAAACTGACATTTAAATGGTTTAATAAATGAGCAGTTGTTTGACTTGTTTCAGTTTCAATACATTCTGGTGTATTAATAAAATATATTTCAAAAGGAAGCTCGATAGACCATGCTATAAAAATCCGTGATTTATTAGAGATACATTTGCTATTAGTTGGGACAGATACTCAAAATGTCATTAAGGTTAAAATAATAATCAATCAAACTAATTAGACCCTATTTTTCATATGCAAATATAATTAAGCACACATTTCTCAATAACTTTAAAGAGAATTATTGAAGCTGCACAAAGTGTGCTGAGTCCTTACTTGAGCTAATGAAACGACAGCGTCTTCACTTGCATATGCAAACAAAATTGATTAGCCACTTTGCGCTTCACCTAATAACTCAGGCAGCGGCTGGCGGGGAGCGAGGGCTGCGCATGCGGGGGCCGTGGGTGCAGCCACCCGGGGACCCCGTCACCACCCTGCGCAGCCCCCCGGACCCCCGCCTCCCCCGGGATGGGGGCCACCGCCTGGGCTGGGGTTCGGCATCCCGGGCACCGTCCCACAGGCATCGTCCGTCCCGGCGCAGTTCCCGCGAACGCCTTTGCAGCTACCACCACCATCTGCAGATATGGCTTACCGTTGTTTGCTGATGTTTTCCCTGGCAAATCATTCTGACTGTTTATTTCAAGGGAAAAATACCATTTTGCTATGAGAAGGGTTAATAAGAGATGTTTATTTATGAACTCAGCATATTACTGTTGCATAATTTGAATACAGTGCCTATGAGCTTTTTTTATTGCATGCTATAATTTCATTTTTAAAGCTTTCCCTATGCCATACTTTAAAAATGATATCGCAAACAAGAAATAAATTCTGTTTTGCAGCTGTGCTAACTATATTTACCCATGGGATACACTATTTTGTCCTTGACATAAATCCCTTGGGATTTCACTCAGAATTACTTTGGCACGCCACATTCGCTACATCAGGGTATTGTACACCAAGTCTATCACGGGGACTCTGGCTGAGCCGCCGGATCGCTGCGAAGAGAAAGAGGCACTTGTTTAGCATATTACCATGAAAATCAGTCAACTCGCACATTAACGATTGTCAAGAAACCCAGGCGAGGGAAATAAGGGAAATAACTGCGGATTAAACCAGAGAGGATCCCCCAAGCAGAGGCGGCGGGGAGGGGGCCACAGGGAGGGCGATGCCCTCCTGCCCAGTGCAGACCCAGCAGCACCGTGCTGGTGCTTCTCCCGCTCATCCCATTAATTAAAACTTAATTTTAATGTAGTGCTGAGGCACATGGTTTAGTGGTGGTTTTGGCAGTGTTAGGCTAATGGTTGGACTCGATGGTCCTAAAGGTCCCTTCCAACCTCGATGATTCTGGGATTCTATGATGCCTGGGCATCCCCAAATGTCCCCAGGTCCTCCCCGGTCCCCTCTCCTCATCAGGGCCGGGGGGGGGCTTCGGTGTCGCTGTATATAACATGCTTTTTTTTTTTTCACTCTTTTCCCAGAATTTGCAGCACCTCAAGGCTTTATCTGCGCCGCTGCTCCGTATGCAAACAGGCAGGTAATCAACGTCTGAAGACTTGCGCATCCATCAGCAGCTCAGGTCCCTGCCCAGCCGGCAGCTCTGCTCCTCCACAGCCCCAAGGTGGTTAAGCCACCTCCGGATATGAATCTTGCTGTTAATTGGGGGCCTCATTTTCTGCAGGTGTCAGGCTCCAGGACATCAGATTTAACGAAATTCAGCTTCCCCACTCAACTGTACAGGCAGAAGCACCGGAGCTGCCATGAAAGGGGGTCTGCGCCTTTTGCACATGGTGGGAACCGGTAGCAGAGATGACACTGTCAGCATCTCTCGGGGGACGAGCATATTTTTGTTGATCATGTAGCATCAGGTTCTCGTGTCACTGCATTACGGAGCTTGATGGCACTTAATACACCATGACAAGGTGTAACATCAGAAATGGAACACAAAATGAGATCAAACGGCATCGTGGTCCCCAGAGGGCCCGATCAAATCCAAGGTATGGAAATTTGAAGGGGAAAAAAAAAAAATGCAAACTCTCCCCCACCACAGAAACCTTTTGAATCCTATTATCCCAGACAGCCAGTAGGCGGGCTGGGCTCCCGCGGGGAGGGGGATGTGGGGCTCTATGGGGTGGCCATCTCACCACATCCCATGTCACAGGACCCACAGACCTCCCTGTCCCCACAGTGGAGAGCAGCCCCAGTGCCCCCCCGCTGGAGGCGGGGGGCAGCCCTGATGCTGTGCCTGCTCCCTTGGGCTTTCAACCCTGGTCTGTCAACCTGCTGCCGCGTTCTCTTCTGGGGCTGAGCAGGGTGACCGCTGGGACAAGGTCCTCCCATTCCTTGCCGGGTGTCTGCAGGCAACAGTTGGCCCAAGTGGGTCAAGGAAGGTGTTTCTTGGGAGGGTCCCTGATGGGCAGTTCCGGATCGTACAAGCGGGCTCCTTCAGGAAAATGGGTTAAGGACAGAACATTTAGGGGGGCGGGGGGAGAACAATTTTTCACATATCTCAGCAATTTTGCAATAAGGAAAGAAGCCATTTTTCAGCAAAGAACTCTTTTCATTTGGAAAATGTTAACCAGATGTTCACAAAATGTACGTCATGGAAAGAATGAATGAGATCCCTTTGGTTGGGACTAACCCCGCGTCCCCGGGGAACCGCTGGGCTGCGCTGATGGGCTTCTCTTCACCAAAAACAAAGGCAGATGCACTTTGGAAGCCGCCACTGACTGGCAAAAGAGTTAACACCCGGCGCCCAATGGATGTGGTATAAACCGCAGTGGGTGAAGAGTGTAATTGCAAACACACGCTGGCTGTCCCGAAAAAAGGGCTTCCTTTACCCCGCCTGGCTCTCAGGTGCCCAAGCCTGTGCTCAGTCCTCTGACAAGACTAATTTCATCAACAGTTTGTAGCCCCAGATGCTGTCACCATCCCAGGTTGAGAGGTCCCACTTGCCGTTCCCAGTAGCTGCATCTCACCCCCATGCACTGATTAAAGCTCCCGTCCAGCAGCTCCCAGTGCCCCACTCCTGGCGCCCAGTGCCTGGTGAGCACGTCAGCTCAGGAGCTGTGCAGGCGCCCTGGTATGCTTATGGGAATGCCAGAACCACTGAAAAAACAGTAGTGACTCAGATGCAGAACCACTGAAGTTTGCAGAATTCCACGCCAACCAGTGATGCTATTTGCAGCCCAAAGCACTGAGTGCCTAATGACACTGCCACAGTCACGCCATGTCACCCCTGTCCCCAGGTGTCACTGTCCCACTGGTCCTGGTGCCGCCCTCGCTGCTGCCACAGCCCCTGTTCCTGGCATGGGAACACCGGCACACAGCTCCCACCTCATCTGCTGCCACGTGAGAGCCAGCTGCCCCGTGCATGCCGGGGACAAGAGGGCTACAGCTCGTGGTACAGACAGAAAGGTCTGTCCTGAAGGCTGGCCCAGTCACCTCCATCAGCTCACGGACACGTGCCCAGCCAGGCTGAGGCGGGAGCTGGTTGTAGTGGATGTACCTGACCCACTGCCATTTTGGCCTCGTTTTCCTGCCTCTGCAACTGGAGGGAGCTGCTGGACAAGCAGCCAGAGTGGGGGGCTCAATGGGGGTCTCCTCCCAGCATGCTGGACCACCCTGCCAGACGGGAGTTTGAATTTGCCCGGCTGCTCCAGGGCTGGGGCTAAACTGGATGCTGGGGAGCTCCTGCATGAGATTAAGGGCAGGTGATGACTGTTTTTCCCTGCAAATGGTAACTGCCACTGCAGATGTGTTTGCATTAGGAAAAACCTGCACAGGTACGCAACCCCTCCACATAGAGCTGTGTGCCCGGCAGAGCCGGAGGCGACGTGGGAGCGGTGGCAGCAGCAACGGAGTCAGGGCTGGGCTGGAGCCAGTTAGTGCAAATTATGCAGCAAGCCCCAGAGCATCTGTGCTTTTACACTCTTCTCTCTTGTATTTTTTTTTTTTTTTTTTAGTGGCAAAAACTAAATCCAATCAGAACAAAAGGCCAAGGCGGCATCTGAACACCAGCGAGCAGTCTGCAAGGAGGGCTAACAACCCGTGCAGGGATCCTGGCGCTGGTTAAATGAGGAGTCTTCAGCCTCTGGCTTCACCCAGGGCCATGAAGATCAGCAAATCGCTAATAGGGCTGAATCTCCACAAGCAGCTGAAGGGACAAAACCTGCCAGAGGCTGCTCCTGCACTGCGCCCCGGCCCCACCAGCGTCCCGGGTGGTGGCCAGCCAGGTCCCCGAAACCCTGCTAGCCCCCAAGCGACGGCAGCACAGACCAGGAGGTGAAGTTGTGAATAAACTGAGATTACAAACCAGGCGGAGGGGCTTTGCAACACTGCAAGGTTAACACTGCAATTAGCAGACTTTGTCTATTTATTATGAATAATAATCATAGTTGGCTTTTCTTTGGATGCCTCAATCTGTCTGTCTCTCCACCCATTCACGTACGCGCTGTCTCTGTCTCCTCCTCGGACTATCTGAGTTCATCGCTCTTGCAGCACAGCAGCGCCTTGCGGAGCAGTTTGTTAGCACGAATGGATTATGCTGTTGCGTCTGATGAATAGTATCCGTAGCAGCTGCCGAGGGTACGGCACAAACAGGAGCAATTAACACTGCTTCTGAATGAAATGATAACCCAGGATGGCCAAAGCAAAGCTCTCCCCGTGCCCCACAGTGAAGGTCTCTCCATCTGCGCAGGATGCATGGAAGCCAGAAGAGCGGCTCGCTCATCCACCCTCCTGGCTGCCAACTTGGCTGCCTGAGCTACTCACCCCTGGTGTCCCCAGCCCCTGCTCCCAAGCATTTCCCAGCTGCTTTTCCACAGTGCCACACTCCTCTCCCCGCTTTTCCCTGGGGCACTCCTTGTCCGTGCGCCCACCAAGGCTGAAGCTGGGCTGAGGAGCCGAGCAGCCCAACCTCGGGAATGGACCCAAGCGTGAGTGTGGCATCTGGGAGCAGCCGGCTCCTGGGAGGCGCTGCAAGCATGGTTGGAGTTAGCTGTCTTTAGGCTGTCATCTATCAGCTGCCAGGCTGAGGGACACGACACATCCCAGACAGCAGGTACAGACACGTCCCCATCCTTGCAGCTGGCATCACCAGTCCTGCTGCACCGCTGCAGGGCCAGGTCCGTTCTCGGCAGCCACCAGCAGGACACAACACCAGTATCCTTACAGGGGCATTTCTGGGATCCGTTTGCACAAGCTGTAGCAGCAGCAAGCATCCTCCCTGCTCCCCAGGGCAGGGCAGGATGGCAGGGTGGCCTGAGGACGTGGTGGACATCAGCAGCCAGGAGAGCTGCGATTCCTCCGTGCGAGGGGTCGGGAAAGACGCTTGCGAGACAAATGCCTGCTGGGGCGGGTTTCGACAGTCATGTGTCTCCATTTCATCACTAATATACACAATTAATAAACTTAATTACACGTAAAATTGCGGCAGCTGAAAAATGAGGGCAATTCTTTCTCCTCCAGCTTTGCACTATCCTTCACCGAGGACAAGGGGTGCAAAGGTGTCACGGCAGCAGCCAGCCTGCCCTATCCCCCCACCTGGCCACACGGCCGGTGTCCGAGAGGTGAAGCCCGGGTGTGTGCGGGACCTGGAATGAGCTCTGCGCCGGGAGCCGTGCAACAGAGCTTTTGCCTACCTTTACGCCATGCCCTGTGCTTCGAAACCCACCCCAGAGCCACCTTCATGGTCAGCAAACCTCTCCCCCAGGCCCGTTTGCTGGGTCCTCAGCGCCAGTGTGGGTGCAGAGCTGCCTCGTCTCCCTGCCGTAGGCTGGGCAGGGACGTTCCTTTGTGTCTGGGATGTGTGGTGCGCGGCGCAAAGTCATCAATCCCTGTTTGCTGGAGGATTAAATGAGTCCACAGTGCAGAACATCACCCCGCACAAACGGCACTGATCCCTGACACCCTGTGCTGATCCCTGTGGGCTTGGGAAGGGAAAGGAGAGGGATGTGTGTCCCCGGGAGGGACGGGTGTGCACTGGAATCTCAGGACTCACCCTCTGCAGGGCTGGCTGCTATGGGAAGGCAAGAAAGACGCACGGCTGGGTCACTCGCACCTCACCCTGGTGCAGCCGTGAGGGTCAGGATGCTGGAGGTCTTCATCGGCTACCATCTCCAGTTGCCTCATCCAGAGGAGAAGGGCTTAACAGCTCCCTTCAGTGCCGCAGCACTAAAGTTCATTACTTTTGCTAATTGCTTTGAAGTCAGTGATTCAGCAGCTAATGGAAAATGTATCTCTAGGTAATAGATTAATTGGCCACTGATGACCAGTTTGCAACAGGGTGTCAGGAAAGGCACTGCAGCCCCATGCCGAGCCGCCCGCGCCGGGTCACCCAGCACCCCTGTCTGCGGCAAAATGTGGCTTCACAGTGCCCGGGTGGCAATGCAGTGCCACAGTGGGCTGGTCCCAGCCCAGGAGGCCACAGGGAGCTGCAGTGGACCCAGAGGCTGCACCAGTGCAGGGGACGCTGCCGTGCGACCGCAAACTGCGGCTGCATTGACAGGCGGCCGGGCTTCGTGTGACAGCAAGGGGCCAGACGCTGCACTGGGGGGCAGCTCAGGTAAAGGCTTTCCCTCCTGCCTCGTGACAATTGTTTTCCTTTAATCTTCAAAGAATTCTGTGTGTGCGCAGAAATAATTTAAATGCAGCCCTATCAGTGACACTGCTGGTGTCACCAGAGAAGCTTTACTTTCCCACATAATGAATGTGGCCATAAGTACTTTGCAACCATATGGTGATTATGTTTAATAAAGGACATCTTCTGTAACTAAACAGTTTTATTAAGGCATTATTAGCCCTGTAAGTTGAAAAATAGCTGAACAGAGGTGTAATAAGGTGCTAGCATCTGTATTTGGTGAGCAGATGGATGGGAAGCTCCCATCTTCGTGCCGAGTACCCGGTCGCAGGTCCAGGAGCCACAAAGTGCCATGAGATGCAGCCGGTAGCAGCGACACGGGCCGTCCCCTGTGCTGAATGTGGGCAGCTCCAGCCACAGCAGGTTTTGCTCACCGCTGGCACTGGGGCTCAGGACCCCACCACGCTCCCGGGGGGGCTGTGCCGCGCTGCTCCCCTCTTCTGGGGCGCCGCCACCGATGCGCGAGGGGACAGCCAGCTACCACCCCTCTGGCACCCCGTTTGCAGTCACAGCACCGGGGCTGCGCCGCCGCTCGCACCCAGGAGCGCAGCCATGGCCGGGACGCTGCCACACCGGCACGGTCCCGCTCCCCTTCCCCAGCGCTGATTTGAATAATTCAGTGTGGCCTTGTCTCGGGGGCACCGTTGTCTTCAGTGAAGGCAAATCAGCAGCCTGGACAGCCTGTTAAGAGGCCCCCAGCCTGCTGCCTTCTTCTGTAAATCAGGATTAATGAGACGGTGGAGGAAACTCAAAGCCCAATGCAGCTCTGCTGGCAGCTCGTGCTGCAGCCGGGCTCGCAAGCGGTGGCTGCCTTCGTGTCCTCTGGCAGTGACGGTGCCAGCCAGCAGCTTGCCGGTAACCAGCCCTCGTCCCGCACCACCACTCCTCCCCACTTCCCACCAGAGCCACGGGTTCTCTGCTGCCGGTGGCAGGACTGTCCCACCGAGCACAGCCTGTGCCATCACATCCCGAGCAGTGCCGCACGGCCGGTGGTCCCCGGCACAGACCGCGGGGCTGGGCAGGGGGAATATGCTGTTGTGGTGCTGAGCAAGGATCTGCGCCGCCGGGGCTGCGCCATGCAGGTGGGATCCTGCATGGACCAGAGGGTGGTCAGGCCTGAGCATCCTCTTTGGAAAGTGGCTGTGCAGCGTCTGCAGCGCGCGGTGGGCTCCAGCCCCACCTTTGCACCTGGAGATTGTGCCAGGGGCCCTTAGCAATCACCCTGCCATCGCACAGCCATGCTCCTGCCAGATCTGGCAGCAAGGATCTCCTTCCAGCTGCCCTTGCCCTCTCTCGCTGGCACATCATGCTCTCAGCCCCAAGACTCCCGCGGGAGCAGGACCAAGGATGGGGGAGAAACCCTCGGAGAGCTGACTGTGTTGCTGCCCTGCGCTGGCAAGCCATGCCCCTGCACCGGAGGACGGTTTGACGAGTGGGGCTGGGGGAGATCCTACAACCAGACGTCACATTCCGTGCAGTTTTGTGGCCGTAGAGAGGTTCAGGGTTTGTGCTAGACCCCGCCAGCTGTGGAGAAGAGGAGCCGTGGGCACAGCCAGCTGGTCATGCAAGCACTGACCAGAGGGGAGAGAGGTGTGACATTGCTGGTAGCGTTTTTTTCTCCATCTGAATTTGTGCGGCCTGTCCTCTAATCATTTGTACGTTATCCATCATCCTCTGCCTCCCCATCCCTGCTGTCGCACAGCTCCAGGCAATCTATCTTACAGTTAAAAAATTGTCTCTCTTACACAAGGGCTTTCAAACAAGACAAATAGAAAGAATAAGATCTGGTATTGAGATGCTGTGTACAGGGTGTGATACACACAGCAGCAGGTAAAAGATCCCGTCTGATTGCCGGGACCAGATCTACGGCGCTGTCAGCACGGCGCAGTCTGTCTGGAGGGGGACGAGCAGGATTCAGCCCCCGCTGAGTGGCAGCATCTCCTCTCCACCGCAGCCCTGGGGGCCTGAGCAGCCCGGCCAGCCCCGGTGCAGGTGCCACGCAGCCGGACCAGCCGTCCTCGGTGGCTTTTCCGACACCTGAGGATGAATTTTGGCACACCTGGCGCAGAGCCCACCTGCACCATCAACCTGCAGTTCCCAGCCTGCTGGCACGGACCCTATTGCCCTTGCTGCTGCTCTTACTCTGCCTGGGAAACCACCCACATTTCGGGTATTTTGAACTTTGTTATCAGCTGGTCCAGGTGGTGTTGGGCAGGAGAGGCAGGCAGCACCGCAGACTGAGCCGGATGGAAACCTGAACACAGAGAACAGCTCAGACCTGACAGCTGCGGTAAAACTACATGTTTCTGGTACCAGCAGAGGTGCACCTATTCCTGCAACCCTATAGGATTTGTTTCCTTTCTGTAATAAAGTTATTGTGATCCCCATGCTCTTCTCCTTCCCCGGGCAGAACTACCCAGGGGTGGCTGATGCCACAGAGAGCGGTGCCCTCGCTGCAGCGGTGTGTGCAGAGCTGATGGTGACCTGTGCAAGGACCTGGGTGAGAATCCATTAGTTATAGTGCTCTTAAAATGCTGATGAGACCATCATGGCACCACGGAAGATAAGAGGGGTGCCTGCCAAGCACCCAGCCGGGAGGTTTTTCTGCTAAAACACACCTGCTTTTGAGGCAGAGTGGATAAATAGTCTCTGCCTCTGCACCGTCTCTGTCTGTGCACCTTCAGGATAGCTGAAGGATCAGGATGAAACACTATAAACATTCCCCTTCCAGCCTGGTTTCTGGGGGTGCGAGCGCCTGGGGAGCCGTGGCTGCCGGCCGGAGCCGTGCGGGTGCCGGGCTGTACCGGCGGGGAGCGGGGGATGCTGCAGCTCTGTTGCGATGCAGAACCTTGCTTTTTCCTTCCTCCCTAATGAGACAAAATAAATTTACGTGGTGCCGGATTTCCCCCCCTCCTTCCTTTCTCTCGTGCTAAAGCAAAGGCAGTTTTACGCTAGTTGAGACAACCTCCGCTCTCTCCTGAGCCGCGAAGCTCGGAAGCTGCCTGCATTTTTATGAGCTGACTTGTTATATGTGGTGGAAGTATGCAAAATATGTCAAACCCAAGCAGAGATTTGAATCAAAATGACTCTAATTACTTGTAATAATTTTTGCATTCCAACATAAAACAATGTTAAAAAAATTCCATTACTATAGTTGAAAGACAAATCATTTAGCGAGCCCCTTACTTTATTGCGTTATTAGACAATTTACTTTGCGACACTTTGAACATGTGATTGGGTGATCGCCCAGAGCTATTCCACTGTAAGCTGCAAGAACAGAGAGTTCATCCCTTGTCATTAGCCAAAAAGTCAAAACACCATCACTGTAGGACCAATGGCCTTGTCAAATTAGCCACCATCTCCAGTCCTTAGCATGGCACCAAGTGGGGAGAAAAGCTGGGTCCTTTTCCTCCTTCCTTTCTTCATCTCTAAAATAAGCCGGGGTGATTCCTCCTGTGGTAAGAGCAGCTGATGGGGACCACAGTTGCGGGAGCTGCCTGGTCCTCAGTGAGCATCCAGTGCTGCACAGCCCCTGAGCAGGACATAGGAGCAGGGATTGCATTATTTATTCCAAACGGTGCAAATAACCCCGGGGAATTCATTGTAGCCTTCAGCTGGAAGCTGATGTGGGTGATACCTGGAGCCCCAGCCAGGCAGCTGGCCAGAGAGCGGGGTGAGTGGGGTGAGGCATCTCTCACCTCACCAAGGCTCACTGGTGGCCCGAAATTTTACGGGGTTTTTTTTTCTTTTTTTTTTTTTTTCTGTGGGAAACTTGTCTGAGCTGGTCCTGCTGGCTACGCAATGGGTTTGCAAAATCTCATAACGATGCTAAAGCAGAAGGTGTCTCATTATCTGGAATAGAGCAGTGTTTTAGCAGCAAGAGAAACTAAATAATGTCTGGTTGCCGCAATGAAACTGAGTCCCCTCCAGTCATTAGTGTTTGGCTACTGGGGATGACTAATTCCGCTGTAAGCACCAGCTGATGGCCCATAGCTGGTTTTTAGCACTTTTGGGTTAATGATGCCTAAGAATAAAGCACTGTCTGTTTTCTTTTTCTTCCCTTTTTTTTTTTTTTTTTTCTTTTCTCTAGAGATGAATGTGAGGAGGCAGAGGAGGCTCTTGAGCAAGGCTTATGCCCCGGAGCTGAGCGTGCTNCTGTTAAGTCTTCCAAAGCCCAGCACTGATCTCTTTCTCTCTGACAGTGCCTCAACTAGGCGGTTTAGAGCTCAGCTTTTCACCTTCCCGCAGACACCAAGGTGTACAAGTCCAGTAACCACTGCAGAGAGCCCAAATGCTCTTACTTTTGCATTTTTTTGCAAATATTTTCCATTTTGCCGCTAAGCGTAGTGCGTACGGCCGGGCTAGGGGCACCCTCTCCCAGCCAAGGGCAATGATGCTGTTAGAAGAAGGAGGGAGGCAGCGGAGCTGCCTTGTGACCCCCAAACCCTGCGAATCAGGGCATGGGGAAAGGTTCAGACCTCCCTGTGCTGGAAGACGGAGATGTCCTCTGCCCAACCACTGCTGCCTCTTCTGCACTTGTGGGGTTTCTTCTCCCTGGGTGGTGCAGAATTATAGAATCATAGAATCACTTGGGTTGGAAGAGACCTTCAAGATCATCGAGTCCAAAAAGGTGCTTAGTGCAGGCACACCTGGACACCCTTCCCCACGCACGTTCAGGCTCAGAGCTTGTCCTGGTTTCAGCTGGGACAGAGTTAATTTTGTGTCTAGTGGTTGCTGCTGTGTTTCAGATTTGGTATGAAAGGAATGTCAACAATGCATATTGTTTTAGCGTTGCTAAGCGATGTTTATGCTTTTCAAGGACTCTTTTCCGCCTCCCACAGAAGCTGAGAAGGAGCATAGACAGAACGATGGAATGGCCAATGGAATATTCCATACCATAGACATCCTGCTCTGTGTATAAATGGGGATTGGCCAGGGGTGGAGGGGGAAACGTGTGATCACTGCACCGGACAGTGCCAATTCACCAGGCTGTGAGAATGACTGGTATTATAATTATTATTGTTATTATTATTATTTTCCTTTTCTGATATTGTTCTATTAAACTGTCTTTATCTCAGCCCACGAGGTTTTTTTTTCCTTTCCCCTCCTTTTCTCTCTCTTCTCCCTGCCCTTCTTGGGAAGTGAAGAGCTGTGCGATCCTACCTGCCGGCGGGGGTTGAACCACAGCAGAGCTGCTCTAACAAGGCAAGGCTGCCCGAGTCCCTGCGATGGACCCGCTGCAGGGACCCTCCCCTCAAATGGGCAAGACTGGGCAAGACTGGGCAGCAGCGTGGTTCAGGGGAAGCAACCAGACACATGGGAGGGACGCTATTTACCCAAATAATCCCAAAAATTTGAAAACACCCTCTCCTAAGAATATTAATTATAAATTTGCATTCCTTTCAAAGATTAATAAACACAAAAGATTATGTAGAATAAAGACAAATAAGCACACATCAGAAATGCCCATTTTCACTACTATTTTGGAAAATCTAGCATAAACCACAAGTACAATGTGAAGAATTTACATAACTATGAATTACATTGTGCACATCTCTTTTCTTTATACATTTAATTCCCGATTTTTTTCACCCACAGCTTGAATTTTCTTGCCATTCGTCCCTGTTCCAGTGGTTTCAGTGTTCAGATCCTCATTAATCGCCATTCTGCACAGCTCTGGCACACATGGCCCGCACATGCCCCCAGGGCTGGAGCTTCAGCAGCTCCATGGCTGCATCCTGGCCCCATCACATCTCGCCCCACACGCAATCATCTGACTCAAGTCTGACCTCCACGGTGGTGGGATGGGATGGGATGGGATGGGATGGGATGGGATGGGATGGGA
>VZSF01002949.1:0-30910 GCA_013398295.1 Chionis minor
GGGGAGGAAAGGAGAGAGCCCTAAAAACCTCTGGAATAGACCCAAAACCCGACCGGGGCTGTGATGCCCGGCGACAGCCCGGCTCAGCTCCCCGGTAACGGGTCCCCGTGTTCCCCCATCGCCGCGGCACCGCTCCGGTTGGTGCCCCCGGACCCCGCCCCCGCCCGACGCTGGGACCATTTTCTGCTCCAAACTGGGGGGAAAATTCCCACCCGGGAAGCGGCGCGGGCCATCCCATCCCCGCGGGACCATCCCCGGGCCCCTCGGGCGGGGATCCGGGGCTGCCCGGCGTGGAGGAAAGCAACGGGAAGGGGGGAAAATAAATGAAAAATAAAAAAGAGACAAATAGAGGGAAATGGGAGAAAGAAAGGGGAAAATGGAAAAGGAGGGAAGAAAAGGGAAAAAAGGGGAACAGGAGGAAAGGAAAGAAAAAAAGGCAGGAAAAGAAGAAGGAACGAAAGAAGGGAAAGAAGGAGGAAAATAAAAAAGGGAAGGAGGAAATAATAAAAAAAAAAAAAAGAAAAAGGAAAAAGCGGGAAAGAAATAAAAGGGGGGGAGGGAAGGACGGGAGTGGAGCGGCCGGGCGGGCCCCGTGACGGCGGGCCCGGCGCCGCCCGGAGGGAAGGGGGCACCTTGCGGGGAGGCGGCCGGGTCGTTGCTTCCCAGCCCGGTGTCCCGGTGTCCCCGTATCCCGGTGTCCCGGTGTCGGTGTCCCCGTATCCCGGTGGCCCCCGGGCGCTCCCGGGGATACTCCGGCTGAGGGAGGCGGCGGCGCACCTTGGTTCTAGCGCGGTCTCTGTGGCGCAATCGGTTAGCGCGTTCGGCTGTTAACCGAAAGGTTGGTGGTTCGAGCCCACCCAGGGACGCACCCACCTCTTTTATCGCTGGTCCTTTTTCTTCCTGCTCACTTCGATTTTTTCCAGGGCGCGGCCGCGGCTGGAGGGGGCGGCAGGCGGAGGTGGCCGGTCCCGGAGCCCGTGGGGCGGACGGGGTGATTTTTCGCTGCTAAAGGGGCTTGGTGGGGTTTTTCCTGCTCCCTTGGGATGCTCCTCGCCCTGAGGACAGAGGGCTGAGCTGGACGTGGAGAAGGTGCGAAGGAGCAGGACGTAGCCCCGCAGCCGCCGGTGGGCCCACAGGTTTCTCTGAGGCGCTGAGCGAGGGGAAAACCAGCCCCCAGTGTCAAACAAACCATTTCTGTGGTCCCCCCCTGCAGTGCAGTTTTTCCCATAAGCAAAAGGACACATCAGGACATTAAAAACGGAGCAGAGACTTGAAAGCCTGTTTCCATCCAGAGCCCATGTTTTGCCTTAAAAATAAAAGCTGAAGGGGACCAAAAATCTGCATTGCTGAAGTTCCCGTCTCTTACAAAGTCTTGTAAAATCTATTTATGTCCCCCCCCTCCCTTGCCCTGATTTTATTTTCATACCAGAAATAATGAAGTTCGTGTTTGGATGCTGGGCACAAAGCCGTGCCAGGAAGATCCCTGTTGTTTCAAAAGCTCAGAGCCCCAAAACGCTCCCACGGCTCAGCCCAGCGGTGCCGGGGTTGGGGAAGCGCCGGAGCTCTCTGGGCCAGGGAGAGGGATTGCTGCTGCCTTCCCGATCCGAGCCCGCGAGCCCGATGGGAAAGCGAAGAGGGAAGCAGTGCCCAGCAGGGATCACTTCCCCACTGCCACCCGAGACAGCCAGCACTGCCAGAATCCGCCTGTGGAGATATTCCCGCCTGACTCTGCCATTCCTTCTCTCCCCAGGGTGTTCCCAACAGCCAGAACGTGGCCTCTGACTCCATCCCTGCGAGAAACCTTTGACAATGGAAAACGCTTTAAAAATACAACAGCCGCGGGACGGGCTGCGCCTTGGGCGCGGGGTCCCGGGCGGATGAGCAGCCCCTGCGCGGGCCGGAGGGTTTCATTGAAACCAGGCGGGCCGATCTGTTGCGCATTTGGGAGCGTTTCCCAACACATGGATCTCTTTCCCTTTGGCACAACATCACTCCCCTAAATTAAACATTTAATCCTGTCTCCTCTCGGAGAGGGGAGAGCTGGCGAGCGGGGATGGGGAAGGAAATCCAATACTCCGCAGAGCGCAAATCCCCCCTCCAGTTGCTCCCTGAATAAAAAATACCCTCGCAGCCACTTGCCAGGCCCCTTCTCCTCCCCGGGATGTGCCGGGATTTGCTGCTTTGCTGAGTGACTTTAGCCTGCTGGCATTTTCCAAAGAAGTTTTTTTCCCCCCTTGGAGGAGACCGGCTGTCCCTGGTGCCACAGGGCGAGTTTAGGGCTTTGTCCCTGGGTCCCAGAGTGTCCCAAAAGGGGACGGTGGCTGCGTGAGGCCTGGCAGGCGCCGGGGCTCTGCGTGGCGCAGTGCTGCCGCCCGCGTTTCTAGTTAAATTCAGCCAGATTCGGCCAACTTTTCCCAGTGCCAAACAGAAGGTGCCAGGGCTGCGCAGGGCCAAACCGGGGGGCAATGCCATCGGGCAGGTCCCACCCGGCCACCTGAGGTGATCCTGGCTTCCTCATGGCAGCAGGGAATGAGCAGGTGGGAACTGGCACATGGTGCTGCACAGGGGCCTCAGGGACCCCCAGTGTCACCGAGTGATGGGGTGGCTGTACCCACCTGCCACCTCTGCATGTCCCTCCAGCTGTGCCATGCCCCCATGGGCACATCCAGCTGTGCCTGCCCTGCACGTCCCTCCAGCTGTACCATGCCCCTACGGGCACATCCAGCTGTACCATACACTGCATATCCCTCCAGCTGTGACGTGCCCATGGGCACATCCAGCTGTGCCACACCCTGCATGTCCCTCCAGCTGTGACATGCGCCCGTGGGCACATCCAGCTGTGCCTGCCCTGCATGTCCCTCCAGTTGTGACATGCACCCATGGGCACATCCAGCTGTGCCACACCCTGCATGTCCCTCCAGCTGTGACGTGCCCGTGGGTACATCCAGCTGTGCCATGCCCCTGTGTGCACATCCAGCTGTGCCATACCCTGCCTATCCCTCCAGCTGTGCCATGCCCTGCATGTCCCTCCAGCTGTGACGTGCCCGTGGGTACATCCAGCTGTGCCATGCCTTTTTGTAGTCTTAAAACAAAAGAGTGCCCCTGTGCGCCCCCCAGCTGCGCCCCGCTCTGGATCCAGCTGCGCCCGCTCGCCGCCGTCCCGGCATGCCCCGCTCACTATGACTCTTCATTTTTCTCCCCCCCCGCCGCCGCCGCAACCAACCAGCTCCGCCCCGCCGCGGGCCCAAGCGCCAATAGCGAGCGGCGTTTCTCCCGGAAGTCGCGGCGGCCGCCAATGGGGAGAGGCGGGAGGCGGGAGCAGCGGCGCGGCGGTGCGGCCGGTGGTAGCGGAGCGGGGTCTGGCTTGGCCGGTGTCTGTGCAGCCGCCGCCATGGTGAGCGCCGGGACGGGGACGGGGGCGGCCCGGGGGGGTCCGGGGATGGAGCTGGGCCCGGCCCGGCAGGACGAGGCCCGCGGGTGCCCGGGGGAGGCGGGTGGGCTGGAGGCCTTTCCCTTAGGCCGGGCCGTGGCGGGAAGCGGCGGCCGCCAGGCCCCAAAAAGGGAAACATTCACGGCGAAACCGCGAGGGGAGAGCGGTGCTGGCTCCCCCCGCTGCCCCGGGGGCGGCGGCGCCGGGCTGGGCCCGCAGGGGGGTGCCCGAGGCCCCGTCAGCCCCGAGGCCCCGGCGGTACCTGCTGCGCTTGTCTCTTCCAGTCTATTATGTCCTATAACGGCGGGGCCGTCATGGCCATGAAGGGGAAGAACTGCGTGGCCATCGCCGCGGACCGGCGGTTCGGGATTCAGGCGCAGACGGTGACCACAGACTTCCAGAAGATTTTCCCTATGGGAGAAAGACTCTACATTGGACTGGCGGGACTGGCCACGGACGTGCAGACGGTGTAAGTGGGGCTCCCGCCTGCCCGTTCCCACTCTGGGTAGCGCTGGCCAAGAGGATGCTCTTTGCCACAGCTGGGTGCGGTGTTAACGTCCACGCTCGGAATCAGACTGACTTCTGCGCCTGTAAGAGGCGTCTTTGCGGTAAATACTGAGTGGCGGCTCATGCCGAGCAAAAGGTCTCTGCTTATTCGGAGGGGGGGATATAACAGCTGGGTGCCAGCACTCCTTTTCTTGGTCTCCCTTCACTGGGAGTTTTTAAATAAAAGCGCACGTTATCTAAGATGGCATCACTGCTACGACTTAATAACTTGCCGTATAAAAGAAGCCACATCTGGAACACCCACCCGCCTCAGGCGTACGTCAGGGCTTGTGTCTGTCAGCGCGCGGTACAACAGGCCAGACCCGGGTGAAGATGAGAGGAGGAACCTGCGTCTGCTTTAATGCCGATTCTCATCTCTTGCAGTGCCCAGAGACTGAAGTTCAGGCTGAATCTCTACGAGCTGAAGGAAGGCAGGCAGATCAAACCGCAGACTTTTATGAGCATGGTTTCCAATCTGCTTTACGAGAGACGGTGAGTGTCAAACGACAGTTTATCTGTGGCTGTTGGCGCTGAGCTGATTCTAGAGCGGTGGGAGGCTGAGGAGGGCTCCTGTTAAGACCGCGTGTGGTATGGCAAAAGAAAACTTCCATCTAGTGACAATGCTATCTTCAACCTCCTGGCAAAAGAATATTGTGTATCGTTAGAACAATCCTGTAGCAGTACGAGTTCGTTCTGTTTGCCAGGCTAAAACCGCTGCAGGGTGCTTCTAGGTTGACCCGAATGGTCCCGCACCAAAAGCACCTGTGAGATGTTTTCCCTGTATGGGTATTTCCGCGGGATGTGGAGCTGCGTCTATGCCGTGTCGTTCTCCGCAGGTTTGGACCTTACTACACAGAACCAGTCATTGCCGGGCTGGACCCCATAACACACGAACCTTTCATCTGCTCCCTAGACCTGATCGGCTGCCCGATGATCACCGATGACTTTGTGGTCAGCGGCACCTGCTCGGAGCAGATGTATGGCATGTGCGAGTCCCTCTGGGAGCCCGACATGGTGAGTGAGGTGGCCAGGCTCAGCCCCGATTCTTGGATTCAGCCTCCTGCTGTTAACTGGAGAAACTGGGATACGCGGGTTGGACGAAAAGCTCTGTCCTTCGGTCCTTCCCAAAGGAGCTCGGGAGAAAAAGGGGCTGTAGCTTATCGCAGCCCGCTGGGAAAATCTTGCAGCATCTCAGATGATACTTTGGGGTTTGAACAAAATCTGATGATGCAATATTCAACTTTTACACCAACTAAAATAGCTTCTGTTCCCCAGGAACCGGATCACCTCTTCGAAACAATCTCGCAGGCCATGTTGAATGCAGTGGACAGAGATGCCATCTCTGGAATGGGCGTGGTGGTACACATAATGTAAGTGCTGCTCTCTTCCCCTGCAGAACAGAGGGAGAATTTAACAAGCTGTGTGTTAAAGTCAGTTAAGGCATTGGTTTCCTGGGGATCCCTAATCCTGCTCCCTTCCAGCAGTATCCTTAGTGATGTGTTATCCGTAAGTGTTGTATTTCTCACAGCTGCTCTCTGTTGCAGTTCGTGGCTGCTGGAACTGCAGGAGCCATGGGAAATTAATCCTAGAGTTAGGCTCTTGCTACACGGAAATTCCTGAGCTGTGTTCCCATCAACATTTAGGAGTGTGACTGGGTAGCGCTGGCCAAGAGGATGCTCTTTGCCACAGCTGGGTGCGGTGTTAACGTCCACGCTCGGAATCAGACTGACTTTTTGAGCAGTGTATTTGGCTCGTGGTGCCGTTTCCTTGCGGTGTCCTGGGCACTGCAGCTCTCCGAACCCCCTGGAGCTCCCCTGGGCTGAAGGGGCAGGACGGGGCTTACCCAGCTGTAACGGCCGCCCTCAAGTTCAGACGATCCCGCCTGCGCTCGCCAACAAACTGCCTGTGCGCGCCGCAGCTTCCTGGGGACGGGACAATCTGTGTGGAGGCATTAAATGCGGATTTACTAATAGTCTCTCTCCTCTTTGTCCCTCCAGAGAGAAAGACAAGATCACCACCAGGACCCTGAAAGCTCGCATGGACTAGCCCAGCACATCTGCTCCAGCCCGGTCGGCTTGGAACTTTTTTTAAATAAAACTTGCTATTGTAGTGAACTTCCCTTTTCTTGAGTCTGGACGCTCGGGTGAGGTTCTCGGCTCTAAAGGTGTCAGGAGGAGGTTGGGTTTCACAGGGCAGCAGAGCTCTTCCCAGGGCAGCTCACCCTTCTCTCCCAGCCACCTACTCCCTCTGTACAGCTGTACATGTGTATTGTGTCCCAGGGAGTTGGCAGCGTCTCTTTTCAGTGTGGCACTATGAGCCTTCCGGTCAAATCGAATTTAATTCTCATAGCTGGGACTCAGTAAAATCAGTTCTTACTTAAAACCCCCATTTTATGGGCACATCAAAGACTTTCCCAGTTGTGGTGAATGTAGGGCTTAAAATGACCACATACCTCATGGAGAAACAGCCGACCGTTAGAACGCTTTAAGGAGGACAGCAGTAGGGAACAGATGTACACAAAGTTTTAATTTTATTTTTCTCTGGTTGGAGACTCATCTTGTAACATGCATGCATTTCAAAACAGTAACAGTGTCTCAAACTGCTCCTAGCAAACAGACAAGCACAGAGGACTTAAAATTCCTATTTAAAAAACAGCAGTGAAAAAAACCTAGAATGCCTTTTTTTTTTTTTTTTTTTGTAGTCTTAAACTTAATTCATTCACATTTTTTCAGTTGCACTGATTAGCCCTGCCCGCCCTTGTGACCTGTGTGTAATACGCTCGCTCGACGCAGCTAAAGCCCGCTGCACTTCGTGGTGTGCGGCCACGCAACCACCAGCAACGACTTCCGAGTGGGGAAAACTGAAACCGCTAAAAAACGAGGGATGACCAGCAGTTTGGTTCCCCGAGCTTTGCCATCGCGATTACACAAGATACTCCTTTCCAAGAGCAAGGAAAATCAGTAGTGGCTAATACGGATACTGGAGAATGGCTCTGCAGAAGTAGGGGAAGTCGATGGGCAAACCTGAAATGGGGCGTTAAGACGCGGACGGGGTGAGGGCAGCCACTTAAGTTTTTTTGGAGCTATTTTAAGGACGATCTGTCTCAGATCGGCCACACGGCGCCGCGAACTGAGTTTAGGACACGCGCACCAACTTCTGGAAGGTCTGTACCGCCTCGAGGTGGAACACTGACCTCTGTGCAGCTGGAAGGGAGGCATCGATGAGGACTGCGTAGTCACGGGACTGGGGGGCATCGTCCGCCGCTGCCGCCATGATACAACCCCCTTTGTGGGTGGCTTGGGCCACGGGGCGCGTCCCCAGCTGACGCCCCCGCTGAAGGTGGCTGTGGCAGTGCTCCGGAGGGGAAAGCAGGACTTTCCACCCAGGAAAGGAACTAAGACTCAAGTGGTTTAGTTCTTGCCCATCCTGATAATCCAATTCTAAACTAGGATTCCTGGACGTGGGAGCGCAGCCTCATTTACGCAGGAAATCTGGGAGTCGCCTGCTACCCCAGAAGTTCTCCCCGTGATGAATTTCACGGCTTTTATGACTAAAACCGGGTCAATCAGAGGCGTGTACGCGACCCAAGGGAAGGATCCCACCGCTCCCTGCCGTGAGAAGTGAAATCCTGCTGCCGTTCTCAGGTACAGCAAATCCCAGCTGCCCCCGATGCTGGCACAAAGGGCGGGGGCTGCCTGGTACCTCCAGAACACGGGGCTCCAATTAAAGGGTGACCCACCGTGTTCTCGAGTGGGGTTTTTTTATTGCACTATCGGGGCAGAACAGCGCCCAAACTGTGACTCCGCACTCCGCCTTCGCTCTCCCGCTCGTATTTCTGCCGCAGGAGCTAGCTCAAATGGGGGGGGGGGGGGGGGGAAGGNGGGGGGGGGGGCGGGATATGCAAGTTCTAGGTTCAAAGCGGTTTTTACTTCTTAAATTTTGACAGATCAGGCCCACGCTCAGGAAGAGGGTGACCCTCGGGACAGGCAGGAATACAGATCCCGCAGCTCACTTTGCACACACCCACCCCTGCCTTCGGGCGCTGGAGAGAGACACTGCATGCTAAGTTTTGTTTTTTCTTTTTGAAACTCCAGTTGACCAAAAGAATTGCACTGCAATTCCTCGAGCAATCCAGTACTCTAGAGCAGGATCTGAGCGATCCGCCTGCCTACGGCAACTCTCTCAGCCCAGGGTGGTTTTCAGTCAAATGCACTTCAGTGTAAAGTGTTCCGCAGGGTACATGCTACAGACAGAAATATCTACATTCAGCAAACTAGAACTAAATTCACACCAGAAACAGACAACAAACTAGCACAAGCGGGTTGTAAAACCAGAATGGAAAAGGGCTGGGTTTTGCTTTTAAATACTTGAGTTAAAAAAGTGACCTAAAACAAGATTAAAAACAAAACAACAAAAAACAAAAGAAAAAGTCCCTTTTAAAAACAAATCAAATATTTGCAGCTTCACTTCTTATTCTGGTAATAAAAATACTGTCTAGAAACAAAAATTAGCATTTTTAACGTAATGCTACCTTTCAAAATGTAAACAATATACAAAATGCTTATGTTAAACAAAGTTACATACCTGGGTAATACATCATTAAGTGAGAAAATTGCATTTAATTACTTTAATACACACAGTATGGCAACTTGACAGAAGTGGCAGAATTGGGGAAGTGCTAAAGTGAATAGAGTTTATGGGGCTTTTCGTATCACTTGAGCCAGAGACAGCCAATTTCATTCGAGCAGGAGTTTCTTTGGAGTGGAATAAGAAAATACAGTTAACTGCTCTTAAGCCCTTAGTACTGTGACTTCTGTAAAGATTGCTGCAGGAACTAACTGCGTTTTAATTTCATTCCTGTTTAGAAAATTCAGGTAATGAGACTGTTGCTCCGAGCTACGCAAGCTTTATTCTTCTACTTTCTTTGGGTTGTTTGTTTTGTAGTGTCTCGTTGCAGGATGTCTGCAGTTCCCTAATTTCCTTCTCTCGTCCTCCCCCC
Organism: Chionis minor; assembly: GCA_013398295.1. NCBI lineage: Eukaryota > Metazoa > Chordata > Aves > Charadriiformes > Chionidae > Chionis > Chionis minor. The sequence goes on from VZSF01002949.1 coordinate 8,976, forward strand.
TTTTTCTCATCTTTTTTTTTTCTTTTTCTTTTTAATACACAATTTAAAGATAAACAGTTTAAAAGGTACAAGCTAGTTTCCCAAAAGGAGAACGGCAAACTTACCAGGCCAAAGTTGCAGATTCAATGCAGATTTTTTAAAACTGTCAAGAATAAAAAGCGATTGGTATTTAATTTCTAATTGATAGTAAACTTAAGTGCTTATTGTTTTAAGAGAAAAGCAACCAATATAATGCCCACAAAACTAAGCTGATGATACCCTCTAAGTCCTCCCTTTTTAAAAGTATCCTCGTAGCTGCATTGGTTTCGTGGCTTTTCCAGCTACACACCTTAAGACATGAGACTCTTCGGCCTCCCAGACAACGGTGTGTTAGCCCCCACATCACAAGGAACAGGGACTGGACTACAGTGGCAGAAGAAATTTGTCCCACGTCAAAGGGAACGACCCACGAATGAATAAAAAGATTCATATCCCATTATGACCCCTAATATGGATTTTTGATTTCTTAAAGACTCTATTTACAGTGCACTCTTACGGGCTGAAACGTCAGCCCCTGTTTGTCCCCTTCCAAGTTGAGACCTGTGGGATTCACGTGGCGAATGTGGGTTACCAACATCAGACAACCCCAAGCCCACACTCAGAATCCAGACCAGAGCTAGCGTTAGTCTAGGGAAATTACCAGGATGTGATGAGCACCAGTTATCTCTCAAAAGGACCAAATTCCACACAGCAAACTGTAGCACGCGTTACAGCACAGGACAGACATTCGAAACGGCTTATTCCCGAAACAAAGGCATATGTGAAAACAGTTTCAAGGCAGATAAGCAACATGTTTCAACTGCAAGAGGTTTGTTCAAAATGCTAAATCCTGCTTAGAAAGAGAAAGAAAATTAAAAAAAAGAACCCAAAAGACCTGTAACTGTTGTGCAGCAGAGCTAACAAAATCCAAAGCAAGTCTGACAAGCTTGGCTGTGAAAAATATTACAAGCATTCTGGAGACAAAACAGGACATTATTCAGTCACGCAAATCAGTTCCAATTCCTTAGGGGGGGGAAATAATCTGGCGCAAGTGTTCAAACATTTCCACTCCTTGACTGTCGCTCTAGAGAGGGGTACGGAGCGGAGAAGAGTAAAAACGATCACAGCTCAAGTCCTGAGTCCTCTTGAGCGGTGGAACTTGCTCCACAGTCACAGCTCCCAACACTCCCCACTGGTAGCGAGTCCAATTCCTTCGTGTGCAAGTCACATTGCCATTTAAAAAATAAACCAACTAACCAAAGAACCTCTGTCAGGAAACAAATTCAAGTACCTGTTGCAGATCGGGCAAGTAAGGAAGACTGAACATTAGCTAGATTAACACTGGCAGAACTGCAATGTGAAGCTGGAATCTAAGAGACACGGCAATTCCTGACTGAGGTGCGACAGGGAAATGTTCCAGATAGTCAAATATTATCCCATATCTACAGGCAGAAAATGCTTCCCCCCCTCCCTCCCCCCTTCTTTTCTTTTATGAACTCTTCATAGCTGGCCAATTTAAAGCACAATGGGTCTGAGCACGTTATTATCAGAGGTTGTTCAACGCCTCTACTACTTCTCACACTGGTTTTTTTAGGTTCTAGGAGTTACACCTTTTTAAGCGATCATCTTTGGTAGATGTTCATTTCCCTCGTCTTTCTTGTAAATCAAGTGCAGTTACAAAAAAAGTTTTTGTTACTTAAATTAACCAAAAAATATAAAGTGTCCCAGTCTGAATTTACCTAAAGTTCAGCGACTCCTCCTTATCAGAGTAATATTTTCCGTCCTTGAAATGGTGAACTATTTTCCTTCCAATTCCTACCAAGAGGGAAATAAAAGGGCTTGTATGTCTTTCTGGTAAAGACAGTCCAATAATAATAAAGAAAAAAGTAGTAGCTTGTGGAATCAGGCACTGCTTCACTCCCACTGAACGTGATCTAGAGCAACCCCTTTTATACAGTGCCACATATCATATCCCTATGGGATTCTCTTGATCAGAGAGGAGAAAACGTCATTAGAAAGAGCAGTGATGAAAACAATGCACTTTTCTTGTTTTAAAAAGCCCTCAAAATCTAAGTCTGGGCACTTCTGTAACATAAAACCCCACTTTTCCACCTGGGTCAAGTGGACTGTTGGAGGGTGCACCTAGAATTAGTTTTCTCTTAAGTCACACAGTGCCACACACTCAGTCTTGCACACACACACACACACACATACACACACACGCACACCCCACGTGCTGCTACAGTGTCTGTTTTAGTGTCACAGGCTGCATTCTCTGCTTGGAAGTAGCCCCTCTTCTCTTCAATTCTCGCTGAAGGCTGAAGATGACTATGTCAGGATATTGGAGATAAATTCGTTGAAGCGTTTAGAGTACTGCTCTGGGTTCACGGTGGAGATCTCTGCCCCAGCCTGCAAGGCAGAGAGGAGAGACAAGTCACAACACCCTTCTCCCAGGGCAGATCCTGCAGCGTGGCAAAGGGTGGAGGAGAGAGGACAGCAGGGAGCGTCACATCAGCACAGCCTGTCTCTGCTGGGCAAGACCCACGACAACTTGCAAGTTTTAGGGAAATACAACATCCAGAGGGGTCTACAAAGATTCCCCAAGGAAACTGATTCTAGCTCCAGCGGGATCTTTTGCAGACCACTGACTCAAAGCACTGGATTTGTTCCCTCGTGGTTTAGAGGAGATTTGGAAGGAGCATGAAAAATTCCATGTCCTGCTAACCTGGTCTTTTATCAAGCCCTTTTGGGAAGCTCAGGACTGCTGCCAGGGAACAGGACTGGCCCCAGGAAGGGCTCAGGGTAGCACATCTCCCTGCAGCCAGCCCATTCCTGCTCTGCGAGGCTGTTGGTGCCACACCAGGGAAATCAAGCACCTCCCAAACTGGGACATCAATGCAAGTCATCTCCAACCAAGCAGAGGGAAAGCCTTTCCAAGGCAGGCTGAGGAGACAGTGAGTGAGGGAAGAGCTGTTCTTGGGCACAGAATCACTGGAGAACTTCCATACTGGTGGAAAAATCAGTGTTGGGAGACGTCACACACACGCACGCAGGCAAAGCGGAAGCTCCAGAGCCCATCCTCCCCGCGGGTGGCAGGCTGCTTACCCCATGTTTCACGGTTTTGGCAGCATGTGCAGCTTTCTTCTTCGCGTCATATGGCGTAAGAATGTCTATAATGGCCATGAAGTACACTTCCTTCTTGGGGGCACCTAGCAAGGCAAGAGAGTCGCTAGCACACCCTGAGCTGTGTGCAAAGCCCAGCTGCACGCCCCTCTTTAAGAAATACATGGCAGATCTGTTTCGATGCAACTGGCAGAGAAAGCAAGGCAGCTGGAGCTGCAGAAGGGCAGAGAAGAATGACTGCAAACTGCACACCAAAGGCCCACACGCGCTCTGAACATGCCACTACTCTCCAAGCATCACTTCTACCCACTCCAACTCACACCATCCGCTGTACAGCGAAGGAGAGACGCTCAGCAGGGTCTCTCTCTCTCTCCCTCCCTCCCTCCCCTCAGCCCAGCCACACCACAGGACGCCTCCTCTGCCCTCCAGACCTTCTTCAGGGCAACATTCCACGGTACTCACTTTCGTGGCTTTTCATGGCGTAGACGTCGACAGAAGGATCGAACTCCCCGGGCCCAAAGAAGCGAGGGTAGTTGAGGAGATTGCCAGGGCTGTCAGGGGGTGTGCCATAGGAGGAAATGGGGTTGCCTCCCAGACCATCGTTCTCACACTCTTCATCCTCTGCCCGATCCTCCACTTCCATCTCTTCCTGCTCCGCTCGGTCAACATCGTGGATGCCAACCAGCAAGCTGTAGTCCATAATCTTCAGCTGAGCTAAAAACTGGGAGAAAAAGATGAGTGAGAACAACAGCATCCACGTGGGATCAGAAATCCTCAGTCCCACCCTGCCAGTATCTCCCTAAGAAAGGGCTGCAGGGAGAGCTAAACCCTTATTAGTCTCCAGAGAACCTACACATGAGCTCATATTCCCGCTGCCATCAGCAGGACCCTGACTGTATTTGCTTGACTGATCCAGGAACGACCTGCTTTTCAGTCACTGCTGCACCCCTTGAGCCAGAGGCCGCAGTGAGGATCCAGTTATGGGAGACAGTAAAAGCTGTCCCCCAGGAAACTCTACCTCCACATCCCGCTTCAGCTTTTCAAGGAAGTTCTTTTTACTCTCTTCTCCAACATGTAACTTCTGACCCTCATTCAAGAAGTCGTTGTCCTTGAACGTTGGTAGATCCTTGGCCTGCAACAAAAAGCCTGCGTCAAATTCTCCAAAGCCCCGCTTCCTGGGGGAGGGCTGGCACAGCGATCCACTAGCAACACGCCGATTGCACAGAGACTCCGATGGAGCGCGGGGCCGCACCAGGATCTTTGCCTGTTTATGGGGTGAAGTGTCCCATCCTGTCCACCAAGTATGGAACTGGCATCAGGCACATTTGTCAACATTTGTCAACGAATCCACGGGCTGAGCCGTACCTAGGGGGAAACTGAAGGGAGACGCAGAGAGCAACTCAACTTTAAAGAGTGCTGGGAAGATGTGCTGCAGGCTGAAAACTTGACAGCTGGGCTCCAGCCAGAAGTGGTCCAACCAGCTCCCAAAATAGAAAAAAAAATACATTTTATTGGCTTCTGGAAGAGGGGAGGGCTTGAAAAAAAAAAAGGCTTCTCTCCCTGAAGGCTTGAGGAAAAAATTAAAACCACTGCTCTTTGAGAAATCTGCTTGCAGCAGGCCCTGAGGATTTCTCGGGGATATGGAAGAACATACAACCCCTTTGTGCAGCTGGAAATTAAATTATTTCATTCTTAGAATGATATATGTGGTGGCTTTATACAGATTGAATATGAATGGTCTGAGACAAAGTGCATAAGCAGAAAACACTAGAGTAAACAGCCAGCAAGCCAGGGACGCTTCGGCACGATGAAGCCGTGCCTCAACACCGGAGCGTTCGGTGTAAATGGGAGTTCTTTGGCTCAGGCCAGAGATCTAATTTTAGGGCAGGCTGGAGCAGACTTACTCTGTGGTCCCAAACCTGAAAGTCGCACGTGCATGTGCAAAACACGTAGTACCATGAGTTACTGAGAGGTTTTCAAAAAGACTTTTCACGGCAGCTTCACAGCCAGAGTTTTGCAGCAGCAGGATTCGTAAGTCGAAAGTTTCCCTAACGGCACCAGAAACCAAACTTACAAACATGCTGAGATACGCCAAGAACCTGAGGGGAGCTGCTCCGGTTTATAAAAGCGTCTCTTGCAAAAGCTAACTGCTGACCTGACTCAGTTTGGTACCCGGGGAGCGCTATGAAGAAACCCTTCCATAAAGACACCACTGCACTAATGTGGGGTTTGGTACTTGTGGGACTGTCCCCCAGGAAGTTCCCCCCACTCCTGGAGTGTCAACATAACAGGGCAGGGCCAGATCTGCACCATCTCCTCCTGAGCAGTTACTGGGCACAGCCTGAAAGGTGGGACAAAAAGAGGTTATCACTCAGGGCCCATTTAATATCCCCTGCTCAATACCCCTTTGGAAAAGGGAAGTCAGTTGGATCCCATCTGCTTCCAACCACCAGGAGGAAGGAAAGACTGGCCCGGAATGGTCCGTACCTTCTCTTTATCGCTTGCTTCCCTGGACACTGTTGAGCCCTGATAAAAGAATAAAGAAAAGAGTATTTTTGCACTACGTGTCACATTCCTGAAGAGTTCATTGACACCATTTAATTCCTCCATGCAGAAAAATAATTAGAGTATTTTTAAAATCAGTGCTCAACCCCTCTTTCATGCCTGAGATAGACTTAGAGACCTCCCTGGTGTAGTGTAGGCCACTTGGGATAGGGGAATGGAACAACATTTGAGCCTCAAGTGAAGCCCCATCCAAAGCCCCCAAAACAAGCCCCCAAAACCTAATCCCCTGAATAAAAACCACAGCCCAGGACCTTGTCAAGTAGGTGCCACGAAGGCCAACTCCCACCCTTCTGGAAAAGGAGCGCTCAGCTCCCCGACTGCCCTCCAAACCCTCACTCACCTTCAGGTCGTATTTCCGGTGCACAGTCAGCCTGTGACTGAATACGTTCCTGGTAACCACCATGTACGTTTCCACTCCGTCCACGGTGAGCCGGTACATGCCGAGGAACTGGGGCAGGAGGGTGTTCCCATGACACTCCACTATGAACTGGAGGAGAGCGGGGAAGGGAAGGGCAGAGAACGACAGCGCTGTCACGCAAAACCCATCTCTGACAGAACACAAGCTCAGCAAGGTGACAGCAAAGCCTCCAGTTCCAGCCACCTGACACGGATGTGAAAGGAAAGGAGGCTTGCGAACGGCACCTAGGGTCTCAAAAAGGCAAGTTAATGGCATTGTAAGAATCTTCCAGCCCTGAGCAGGGACAGAGCATCCCACTGCGTGTGCCGTAACAGGCTAGGTGTGCCTGTCCATCACTCAGGCTCAGCAGAGCGAGGCTGTTGCTGGCACTGGCTAAATTCACTTCTTGTGCTTACCTGAGTGTATCTGAAAGTAAAGAGCAGATGGGCTGGCAGATAACGTGGACCAGGGTAGAACATTTTCAGCTGTCCCACTTTGCCCCCCCCCTTCCCTGCTGTCTCCTCCCTGGTCCCTCTGGAGAGCCTGATGCAAAGGATTGAATTAGGAGCATGTTTACAAATCTACGGTCCCAGTGATCCATAATTCATCGATGTAAGGAACAGGGTGAGCTGGGAAGGGGCTCATCATTATGAAGAATCAGGCAGCTGTGCCATAATTGGCTCTCAAATGCCAAGGAATACTGTTTTCTTTGGCAAAAACTATTTGCAAGCTCTGCCAGGTTGCACACTGTGAATCCAAACTTCAGTTCCCCAGCAAACCACGAGGTGTTTGCCACCTCCCCTCCCAGGGTTCCAGACTCACCGTACCTGATGGTACTTCTTTAAGATGTTGTGCATCTCTGCTACGTCCTCACTCGACACTGCCTTAATGACAAACCGCCTGTCGTAGGTGGTGAGGAACCGGGCCCCACACCGGCCCTGGCTGTCGCTGTTCACCGGGGCGCTTCGTGTCACCGAATTCTGAGGGAACCAGAACAAAAAAGTGGGGAGGCGAGGCAGAAACTGCCACCTCCCTGGAGAAAAAAGGAAGAGCAGTCTTGGAAATCAGGTGAGATGTGGGTGACCAGGGCCAGCTCCACAACCTGGCTCTGGAACAAGATATCTGAGGAACTTTGTGCTCCACCTTCGTAACTGTGACAGCGTCCTGGCCAAGCCGCAGAGCGCGCTGGCAAACACACTCCAGTCGTGACCGTTAATAAGCAAGCACCCTTGAGTGTTCAGCACTATTGGCATTAACCCTGTTGTTTAGAAGTCTGGAGGTGGCATTTACAGGTTTCACCTGGGCCTTCTATTTGTTTACATGTTTTAGTCCAACACTTGGCATGCATTTTTGACGACGTTTTTAACTAAGGGGCTTTTAAAGAGGCGGCATACGCAGAGCGAGACTGAGCACTTCCTCCTGGAAATTTAAGAACAGTCAGGATATATCCAAGGTTTAAGGAAAACCAGAACAAAATGCGTGAAATGGCCTGCCGCCTTTTCCATCAAAAAGCAGCCTAAACCAGCAAAAGTCTCATTGTTTGGGAATTATTTACAGGTCATCCTGAAACCAAAAGCCACCCTCAGCCTCTGCTATTCTTACAATTGGACAAAAAAGACTGTGAATATAAATAGCTTGGTTGTTCTTCCGACACCCAGCAGCATCTGTCTTTACATCCCTGTCTCCACCCCTAGCAACGAAACATTGCAGCTTCTTCTCGTACTTGCAGCACGATTGGAAAATCCCAAGCAAACTGCAGAGCAAGGATCTACCACGTTGCCGGAGCCACAGCACGAGCTCTTTGTTCTGATGCCTCCCCCCAGGTAGGGGGACTTGCTGTGAGCCCCATCCCACCACGGCCCTTGGCACCTTCCAGCCTAACCCAAGCAGGTCACCGGTCTCCCGCTTGTTTCCTCCGTCACTTTGCGGCAAGCGCCTTCCAACCCCACCACCCCACGCACCGGTGTGTTCAGAAGCCATTTTGTCAACCAACAGTAAAGGCTCTCACCAGCATTTCCTTGCCACTGGTGGAAGCACAAGGAGAGTTGTGCTCTGAAACACAACGGGGCTGACACCTGGACAGCCGTCTTTAGCTCCAGGTAGACATGGCTGGATCTCAGGATCTGAGATCTCCAGGATCTCAGGGCTGGACATCGCGTTTCACGCTGTATTTTTTTAGCTGCTAGTTACTCTGTTCTCTCCTTCCCTCAGCTCTCCAAAGAGCAGACAGCAGAGGGAGCCTGCTCTTCCGCAGACCCAGACACGCAGGCGAGCAGAGCCTGCTGCGAAAGAGGGATTTACCATGTCACGCTGCAAGTGAGCCGAGAGGTTTCCTTTCAGAATGAAGCATTTAAAGCTTTTAAAACTTTAATGAAGCAGGGGAAAAACTCTACTCCTGCCAACGGCTTTGGAAACCGTCAGGAAAATAAAGGCAAACAAAAAAAACCCTCTTGCTCCTTGCTGACATTTGCAAATGAGTCTGTCCTACACAGTTTAGTCACCCCTCACCTCAAAACCACAGAGCTTTTCTTCTAGAGGAGATGGGAAGCAGAAATCATAACCACATATGGACATTGCCAAATTCATAGTCCTTAGGTTTACTTTGTTCCCTTCCTGTCACTCCCACCTCTTGCAGAGTTCCGGCGTTATATTTAGCATCCTGACTCAATTCCCACTCAAACCATCAAGTTTTACCCACCTGAATTCAGCTCAGTGAATGTTTTCTGCTTTCTGTTCTAGCCGGACACGTTTAAAGAGCCCAGCTGCTCTACCCCAGAGACTCGAGAAATAACCCTTCAGAGCAACAGGCAAAGTGTAAATGATAAACTGGGCATTGAGAACCAATGAGATCATGGGTGCTTCTATGTATAAGTTACTTCGCGTGACTGATCGTTTCTTAAAAGAAACCAAGAAGAAAATTTCTGAAATATACTACAGTGAATACTATAGAATGGGAGGAAAAAAAATAATTAGGAGCTAATGACTTCACTACATGCAAGTACATTGAAGGGTATGGAGCACACACAGTAATTCCCTGGTACAGCCAGCCGCAGAGGCAGGGTGTTGCTGGCCAAGCAGCCTCCTCGGGAGCCACACACAGCCTAGCACAAGCCACTCGCAACGGACCAGGAGGCAATGGTACTGTTTCTCCTGGCAAAATGCCATCGCTGCCTAGAGAACGGGCCCGACGGTAGGAGGGGAAAAAATGAAGTTAATAATCTAACAGGCATGTGCTCAAGAAAAGCATGGACTGAGCAGCCGTGTTCTGAAAATAAAAGAGATCTTCCATCACAAGCAGGAGAGATCTGTGTGCGCGACTCATGGCTCGCAGGTAATTACAAGGCACTGAGCACACACAGGCACCATGAACACCACCTGCCTCCTACCGCTGGGCTCAGCTCTATCTCCGTCAGCAGATGGGCAGTCACCCAGACCAGAGCTGCCACAGGCAGCCACGAAGCAGCAGCCAGCATTTACTATTCCTCCTGGGGATGGCCGGCCCCTTGCAGAAGAAAAGCAAAGACGACTGTCAGTTCTGCTCGAAAAACGTGTCTCACTTTGAGCAAACACCCTCAGAGCGCCCAGCACGTCTGGGAACAGGCGGCAGAGTAGGATGGGCCCTGGCAGCCAGGAGAGAGACGACTGAGACAGTTACACAAAGAAGCAAAAAGCCCCCAGCACCGATCTCAGCATCCTCAGGGGCCACCCCTTCTCACAGAGGGACCGGCGTGCTCCCTCCTTGCTCCGGGACCACAGGGCAGAGGTGCTACATGCCTGCTCCCTGCCCCATAGCACGGAGACCAGACGCTTGATCAAGTCAATCTGGTGTCTCAGCAGCGCAGTGAGCCACGCAGCCGGAGTAAGCCAACAGATCTCTGTATTATATTAACCTTGAAACAGCAGGAGATCAGGCAACAACCTAGATGTAATCAGGGAGAATTCTGACACGCTTGGGGAGGGCGTTTATACAGATATCTGTGGGCACGGGCGCAGGCACACACAGGCTATCAGAAGGAAGCAGTTTGGTGGGATTAGTGGGAATAGCTCTGCTCCCGTCTCCTCTCCCCACGACGCAGGCAGGAGGGAGCACGGCTGGGTTTGCACGCGAAGCAGAGAAGGGAGAGAGCAAGACGCCCGCACCACTCACCCACTGCACCAGCACTAACGCGCCTCTCTGGGCTGGCGGATGCCAGGGAGTATTTTAGTTGAAGCCCTCGACCAGTCAGTGCTGGAGTATTGCCAGCCTTTATCAACGGCAGCGGAGTGCCCAAGATACTGGGTTTAATTACCTAACACTCGGCCTGCTAAAGGCCACGCAGCTATCAAAGCCACTCTCTTTTTCTGCACTGGCTTTTCCCTCATTTAAGAGGTCCCTAAGCAGCCTGCTGCTACACATCTCCTGTGCGCTTAAGACCAAGAGCTGTGTGTGAAGGGTGGCCCTGCTGTAGCAGCAAGAGTTGCGACTTCTCTCTTTCACTGGATTTAAGCCCAGTGGTATTAATACAAGAAAATGTCTCTCCCTTCCAAGGCAGGCCTGAACCTCTGGCCTTAGGGAATGCGTCCCAGAGCAGCAGCCACTTTGATAAACCCAATTCCACGGCACCAATGCTTGGCCCACACACTTGGTTAAAACAGCACCTAAATCTGTACAAACACGACAGACTCATCTTCCTTGCAGATGTTCCGCACTAGATCATTGTTATCCTCGAGCTCCTCCCTGTCTGCAACCATCTGCTGCCTCTTGCTTTATGCCTCCACTGTAAGCGCTCTGGAGCAGGGACCATTCTGCAATCGCCCAGCGCCTGGCACAGCAAGATCTACTCCCTCAGGATTATGGCAAAACCATTCAAACCAGGATCGTAAACCCACAAAAACTGACCACACAAGAATGTTGGTATCGTAGATTCTCTGCCGGCTTGGTTATGCTGTCCTAGGGAAAGGTGTTAGGAGGGCATGGAGAGAAGAGATGGTACCTGGTAGTCTTGATCGTCAATCCCAAATCTTTCTCGGAGGTTTCGGAACACCAGTGGACAATACTCCTTAAATTTAAAGCGACTTGGCAAGTTTTCCCTAGGGCAAAGCAGAAAAGATATTCTTGTGCAATGATCAGCTTTGTGAAATCAAACTCAATTCCTCTCCCACTTCAGTGTTAACCCTCCGGGATATCCAAGCCCCCTCCTACCTAGCAGGGCCCTACTCTGCGAGTATTTACCCTCATTAGGGCAGCTTGTGTCTCTGCATGCCTGCGAAAGTCATCTGCTCATAGAGGTGCTTGCAGCATCCAGCTTTTGACTAACAGGCTCTACGGATGAGGACGTCTGCCTTGCAGAACAATCTCCCCTGTCACAAGCGCAGATTTGACAGAATAATTTCTCTCTTTCCTCCTCCTTTGTTGCTTTGTTCCGTTCAGTAACACAGCTGCCCCCTGCAACACACTGTTACTGTTTAAGATGAAAAGCTGGAGGAAAGAGGCGGGGGGGGGACACTCTGATTTCAGATCAGATCAGATCACTCGTGCGTCAAAAGAAAGGTCAACACAAGACAAACCATCTCACCCAGAACGCAAAGGAGAGGGGGTGAATCAGGTCCAGTCTGGCACGACCAGTCCCAGCCGTTACAGAGTGAGCTTTGCTGTCAGACCTCTCCAGCCAACAGACAACGCTCCCCGCACCTACTCCCTCCCACAGCTCTTGTTCTGCCCCCTGGGAAGAAGCAGAGAGGACCATCCTGCTTGGACACAGTGGGAGGTTTTGTCAGCTCATTCTCAATGAGAATCCTTTGCACCAATATGTGGGAAACCAAAATGTACGTAGGAGAAGAGGGAAGAGCAGATACTGCAAATTGTAGGTGCCAGAGAAGACAAACTTTTGAATCACACTCCCACTCTCAAAGCCGATCCCTGTGAAACTTGGCGAAAACAAAGCACTAATTGGGGAGCGCTGCAGACCTGCGCACGCATGCAGCCAGGGTGGAGAACACAGCTCTGAGCACCAGTCACAACCATGGCTTTCAAAGGGCTTCCAAAATTTGATCTTTTGGGAAAAGGGGAAGGGGGTAGCTCCACTCAAACCCCATGGGCCAGGGGTGAAACGCAGCTTCACAGCTGTCTCCTGTGACCAGTCTCAAAGAGACAAAGAACCTAGCAGGTCACGGAGAGCAAACTCCTACCTTCTCCTCCACCGGCTTGGGATTTGGGTTCTGCTGGTCAGGACAGCACACCCAGTCAAGAGCCAGTCCCGTATCAGTTCTGTGCACAACCAAGATGCACAGCAAACTCCAGCCCTAGGGCTTTGGACAAGTTACACTTTGTGAACTCTAAAATACTGTCTTTTACTCAGCCCAGTGAATATCTGTGTGTAACTAGCTTTGTAGCAGTGTCACTTCTGAGCCTGGCCTTACCAGACTCCTCTCCACTTGAAGGACATAAATCAAACCACAAGACAGCATCTCAGCGACAGACTGAGCCCTCCCACGTCCTGTTGAGTGCTCCAGGCAGGGCACAGACTTGGCCACAAAGCCACGCCGGATCCTCTTGGCATTGCAACAGGGAACAAGCCAAAAAGCCTTCACCAGCCAGTTTCCCCCACAGCAGAGAGGTCTAGTGATAGAGACAAACAAGTTGGGAAGCACCTACTTACTTGTTGAATAGGTGATTGTCCACCTTAATCTTACTGTAGGCCTTAAAGTCATCGGGCATTAACATGACAGGGACGGGAACATTGCTGAGTTCGTTGATCTAAAAGAGAAAGAAAACAGACTCAAAACTCAAGTTCACTGCCCTGCAGTTACAGTGAATGGACTTACAGCGATGCCAAATATCCCAGGAGCTGTTTTTGAAGCACTATAACCCATTAGACTTTCAGAGCAACTTGCTGTGCTGAAGCAGCCTGGCGAACACTGTGGTTACAAGCCACAGAAGCATCTCATTCACTCCTGCGGTGAGTATGCCCGAGCCAGCCTCGGCTCTTCCACCGTTCACCTTCCACTGATCACCCAAGACACAGTTTTGAATTGAGACAAACCTACAGACCAAGAAACAGCAGATTTTATGTTTTAGATAAATCACCTTCACCCTTATTTGGGAAATGTTGCATCAGTCAGTTTCTTAACTAGTTCTCACTGCTGATCACGGATGACCAAAGCCTTCAACGTGGCCAGCAGGCCCAGACTGTGGGTAGCTTTGGGGCAGCACCACACAGCTCCCCTCTGGATGCTGTTTCTATGCTCGCTGTCTCCTGTTGCTCTGATCCCACCTTCTCCAAAGGGATGAGTCACTCCACTAGATTGTTTTTGCTCCTTAGTCATGTGTGGCAGCCACCGGAATACAGGGAAGCAGAAGAATGAACATTCAGCTACTATTGTACGGACAGGCTCATGCTTTAGCACCCAGCAGCGAAAGCATCAATAGTATAAAAAAAATAAAAATCCACCTCTGGACTGTATCTGGCTGCCCTGCTCCAGACAAGCCCATGCACCGACAAGGATGGGCCAGGATTCAAGAGCAGGTCAAGAGGCAGCACGTTTCTGAGCTGCCTTTTCTGAGAATGGCCCTGGTGTCATTCATCAACACGGACTTCACAGGGATCACACGAGTCCCATCTAATCGAGCTGCTATTAACATGCAGGATTTAGGAAGCAATTTCATGACAACTCCATTCCTGTAGTTCCTGTGGCAAGCAGGTAACGCTGGAGAGAAGCAGACAACACTGGCAACAGCAGGGTTTGGCTAGGAGTCAGGCCTGGGGTCTGTTCCCAACACCAAAACCTTAGGCAAGTCCAGTGACTTCCAGCACGCTTGGAAAGCGGGCAGCGCTTCCCGGCGGACTGGGAACAGGGTCCAAGCCGTCAGCCTAAGGAAATGGACTCCAGTTCTGGGATTCCCCGCTCTTTGTGTGCAACAGGACACATAATACTGCCCATATAGCTGCTGCCACGTCTCCTCCGAGGAGGCAGAGATGAAAGGAGGCAGGAGGAGACATTCTGCACCAGGATCGCAGTCCAAATCTGCAAGTACCGTGCAGGTCCCCGCTCTGGAGCTGTGCAGTGAGCTGTCTAATTATATGAGCAAGCCTTTGATGAGGTACGTATTTTTCACATCCTTTCCCCATCATTACCAACGAAAAAACAGGCCAGATTTAACAAACGTCAGACTGGAAAGAAAGACACACACGCGCACACACACCCTGCAAAGAGAAAAGATGACTATTTTCAGAGACAGTCATCCCACACAACAGATAAGTGGAAAGTAAACTGGCCACCGCTCCGTTAAGAGCGGAGATGGTGCTCTTTAAAGCCCTGCTCAGTATTTACTTTAGAGCGGCACCAAGGAGCATTAAGCAATCCCATAAAGTCCTTTGGGATGTATGGAGAATGCTGCACGGCTGAATGAATAAATAATGCCATACGCCTCCCATCATTTGTAATCACAACGGAGCAGGGAGGCCAAAACCCCCCCGGCTTAAGCTAAAGGCTCAATCCTGCACTGAGCCGCTCCTGGAGCCGCAGCTGGAAGAGAGGAAAGGCAAAAGGACCGCGGGCGAGGAAGGGATCTCCCACATCCGGGGTCCAGCGCTCAGCTCCTGCAGGGAGCTGTATCAGAGCGCCCCATGCAGTGATTTCCCCACAGGGTGAAGGTGGGGAAGAAAAAACAGCTAATTCTGTATCAAGAGAGAGGCGCTACCTCCAGCCACTAATTATTGCTGTCTAACAGGAGGGGAAGCCCGACAGCACAGCTCCTGAGACATGCCTGTTCTCAGCCCTCCTCTCGGCGGTGGGGAAGGCACAAACAAGCTATTATCAGCTTGTTCCAGAGCGGAGGAAGGGTGCTGACGGCTGAGAGGGAACAGCGATTTGGAGATTGTCTCCTCCCTGCCAGAAATTCAGACACAAATGTTAGCAAAGTGAGATGTCAAGACGTCTCTGGATGTCCTCATTTCTGCCAAAGCAGAAACCTCAAAGCAAATGTTGTACCTGTTGCAAGTCTCCTGACTGGCAGAAGTGGTGCGCCAGGACACCTCGTCGCGTTTAAAAGATGCCCCCTCTCTTCCCCAGATATAACAGCCTGACAACAGCCAAAAACATCCCGCCCCTGCGAAAGCCTTTTCCTCCTCCCAGCTGCATACAGCAGAGCTTTCTGGATGCTTCGGGATTCTGGCTCTGGAAACCGGGAGAAGGAAGGGATTTGTGCTGGGCACTAGAATTGCTGCCAAAGAGCTGAACTGGCCATTTCCAGCCCCCGCACTGACACCCTGCCCTCCACCGCACAAGGCCGCTCTTGGTCAGCCAGCCACTGGGCCTTTGTTCCCGACACCAGTCTGAAAGCAAACATGGGTTTGGTTAGGCTTGTTGGTTGGTTGGTTGGTTGGTTTTATTGTTGTTTTGTTTGGGGTTTTTTTATTTTTAAGCAAGAGGGATGTGCACTGCCTGCTCCCTCAGTAACTCTCACGCTTGACACTTGCCAAAGGGAATCGAATGAAAAGCCCCCCCGCTGCCTTGGAAAAAGGATATCCCAAACCCTCCCTTCCTGCGGTACAATCCTCAGCATCCAGTGCCCCTTCCTAAGGCTCACTGGGCTGCAGCACGATGCCAAATGAAACCCTAGGAGACCTTGCCCAAATGAAAGCAGCGGACAGGAGGGCTCTAGAGGGATCCTCTCCTGTGCTTATCACGGGGGAATCTGAGCAGCCTCCGAGCGCAACGTGACTAACGCCTGGCACATGTTTGCTCTCTCGCCTTCTCTCCGGGGAGAGGCGTGTAGCAGGAGATTATATATAGCAGAGTGTGTGTCTCTGTGTATTTATGCTACAGAAGGCAAGGTCACGGCAAGGTGCACGGCAATGAGGTGCCCAGCAACCCCTGGCTTCCGGGGAGCCCGTTCCCGTGGGTCTGACCTGTCTCCCACAGAGAGGTGTCACCCAGCTGCAGAAAGTTTGCTTGTACCAGGACCTTTGAAGATGTCCGGGGCTGTTGCTGGCCACAGGACGGACAGCGAGATCTTGGACTTGGCTCTTTCTTCTGGAAGAGGGAGCTGTGGAGAGCAGAGGTCCAGCGGCAGACAGCGCCGCAGTCACACACCTCGGTCCCTCGCTGCAGGGCTCAGGGGCTGTTTTGAGAAGCACCTGCGAAGAGCAGATCCGCGCTGCACAGCAGCCTGTGCCCGGGGTATTTCCACACCTCCTTACAAAGGCTTTAGAGGTCCCCAAAGCGGAAAAAGTTAAGAACGGCTAATTTAGAGCGCAAGCTCCTCAGACCAGGGGTCTGTCTCCAGACCCAGCTTTTTAGACCTAATCTGCCTTTGAATCCTCTTGAAAATAAGCCCCTGTTTTCGCACAGTCCTCTTACGCCAGGAGTCTTCTATTCCCCCACTGGGCAGAAAGCACAGACAACCTGACAGGGATCGGTCCCAGGTTGAAAGCACCATTACGAAGCGCATTTTGCCACTGCCACCTGCGTTTTGCAGCAGGACAAGACACTGGTCCTGCCCCCTCCCCAGGCCAGAGGCAGCGTGAATGGCACGTGCCCATCAGTCTCACTAAAGGCTCGGACCTGTACCAGGCTTGGGGGCTCCCAGTGGAGCTCAGAGGATTTAAAACCAAGACACATTTTAGACAAACCAATTGACATCTTCACTAGGCAACAGCAGGGGCACTACCAGAGAGATGCTTCGCGTTCCTCTGCTGGTTTCACCATATTCTGAGAACAAAGGAGCGATTTCCCGAGCAAGGCAAGCAGCCTGGTGTTCCCGGAGGTCACCCCAGCAAGGAGAGAGGTAAGGCAGCAGATTGCCCGCTGTGTCAAGACAGCCACGATCCCAGCCAGAGCCCTGAGGGAAAGGCAGCCTGATGCCACCGAAGGAGGGACCAGGGCTTGGGGCAACGGCAGCAGGTGATGGGGAGAAGACCCTCATCTCTCCAAAGCCGCATTTCCCCAGCAGCCAGAGGAACAGCAAGCTCAGCTCCGCCGTTTCTCCAGCTCCCCAGCCAGCAGCTCTCCCCTTCCCCCTACAGAAGCGGCCGGGCCCTTCATCCTCAGTCAGCAGAATTGGTTTTTCCCTACATCGCCGAGAAGTCTACAGCCACCCCTGGCCTTACAGGGCTGGAAAAATACCACCTCCCCTCCGTCCGTTCAGCTTGTATTTCCTGGTCACTCGAATTCTTGAGCAACACCGGTCGGTACGATCCTGGGTTTATCTGTAGTTGATAATTTGTCTTCCCCACCAAAGCCAATTTCTTTTTCAATAAAAGACACATCAATATTCTGTGTCATTCAGGGACAGCTGTTAGAACGAATGGGCCAGGCATAATTTTGTTTCAAAACCTGACTGTAGGCTCAAAGTGGCAATTACCATTAGTAAATTGATGGGAAAATGCAATTTGTTTACTAACAAGATCCAGATGATGGAGTGTGTGAGTCTACTCTCTAGGATTCTTTACAACAGGAATTTGCTCAGGAAAATAAAAATACTTTGTTCCTCTCAAAGCCTTTCAATCAGGCATCTCAAAGTACTTTGCGAGCATTAGTTAAACTTTGTAATACTCTGGGGAAGTAGGTAAAAGACACATAGAAAAACCATTTTAACTAGCACGGAGGCAACCCCTCATCTGCAGCAAAACTTTGCTGCTGCTTCACACAGCACAGCAACTGGGCAAGAGTTTGAGAAGAAAAATAATGTTTTCCATGAATTAGAGCATGATTAATCAGTATCCAAGCCAACAAACCCCCCATGCACCGCTGTGGAAGCACGAATCTTGTGGTCAATAATTTCTATCAGCGCTCTGGGGCCACCAGCGTGCTTTGAGAGGGGAAAAAACCAGAACCATCCCCTGGTGACAGCGAACCCACCTCTTCCCGAACAAAGTACTTGGAAGCCTGCTGGAAAGCACTCCCGTGTCCCAACGGAGCTGCAGCACGGCGCAGCGTCACCAGCAGCGCAGGGCAGCCTGTCCCCCATCACCTCAGCGCGGCCTCGGGACCCCTGGAAAGCATCTGTCCTCCCAGCCCACCGGCAGGCAGAGCTGCCGCTTCCCTTGGTTCAAACGGGAGCTGAGGAATGGAAAAGTTAAATGACCTGCCCACGGCCTCAGGAGGCAGTGGCAGAGCAGGCAACTGAGCCCCATTTTCCTTGCTGAACTACCCAGGAAAATCTCTCCACACCCCAGGAGGGAAAAGGCCTCCCGGAATCCCTATTTTAACAGGAGGTCCTGGGATAAGAAGGTTCAGAGGCACCAGCCTGGATCATTAACAGGGACTACCATGGCCATCGCCATATGCTGCACTCTCCAGAGGTCAATTAGAGCCACAGCAGACAGCAAGTGTTGGAAAGGACAAACACACGCTGTTTACCCTGTGCCAGTACCAATTTATAGGACTTCAACATTTGATATGTGGCAGATGCTACTCTGGCTGGAATTAACATGGCAACACCAAAAACAACACTGCAGAGAAGGGAGAAGCACGCTGCAAATCCCAGTTTTGCTATTTCACTTGAATACTAAATAGCCATGTTTTGTACTGGCTGGCACCACTCCTAAAGGTCCTGGGAGATCGGCTGGTGCTTCAGCCAGTAATTGGAGCCTCTGGAGCGCAGGAGGCTGCCTTGGGCAAGATCCACACCACCAGCAGAAGAGATCTACCCATTTCCACAAAAATGGGATTTGTTTATGCCTACCCCCTGCCCCTGCCAACATCCACAGAGCTCCAGGGATGGTTTCCAGTTGATGAAGTGCCACCTAGAGAAGCGTCACCACGGCCCATACGAACTCGACTGTTCATTTAACGAATGGCAGCAAGAGTCACCTCTTGAACAACCCCCAAACTCACTGGGATCCCAGTGCCTTCTATAATCAGCACCTTACAACCGTTTCTATGGTTTCCAGAGCGCCACACAACACTGCCGTGTTCATCTCGCTCTTCGGTGCGAGATGGCTTCTCCCCTCCAGAACCATCACAACTTTCCCTCCGCCGCTGGCGAGCTCCCATGCACGGGGAACCCCAGCCAGGGCACGGAGAACATGCACGGAGCAACACGCGCTTAACCAACACCGATGAGCTGCATCTCCTCTTCCAATGCCATGACAACAGCAGCCGCAAGCAAAGCTTCCCCAGGAACCATCTCCACATTTGCTGAATTTCACAGCGCCTTACAGAAAACTCAGAAATCAAGGGTAAGCCTCCCTGACGCCGCTTTCGTGTCCTATCTGCACGAGTTCTCCACTCCCCTCCACGATTTTCTAGTTCAAAATTTAGCTGTCAGACTAATACCACCCACGTTTGGCCCTGCTTACACCAGCCACAGCCCCACCCCGATCCCAGTTCACTCCATTTAAACGCTGGCTGGGGACCACCATGACAGCCAAAACCCGGCTCGCTATTTAGAACTGGTGTTCCAGAAACCAGTTCCGGTTCTTGGTGTGCTAACATCATCGCTCCCGATCCTCTCCAGGCCCATCACTGCCTGTATTCACACCAGCTGCTAACAAGCTTGTTTAAACACAAGGCAGGGCCGAACTGTTGCCAGACTCAGTTAACGGACCCGAGGGAATTTCTTCAGTCAACAGAAATGGTGGATTGCATAAAATGGTTGTTTGTTTGATTTGTCCATGAAAAAGTTCATCTCTACTGCAGGCATTTTTGACAGCATCTTGCTGGCACGGTCTCGTGGTTTGTGCCGATAGCAGCTTTCTCCCCCTCCTACTACAGGGATCCCAAGGCAGGACTCCACATACATGGGATTCATCCCTCCTCGTGAAACCGCTGTTCCGAAGCCAAACACCAAACAACGCCCCCCAAAAGATTTCTAACAAAGTCCAAAGATACTCCTGAAAATATTTCTACAGTCTGTATTTCTGTCTGGACCCATCTGCTGGATGCACATAAGCAATTCCATTTCCCATAGAACCAGGGCACCAACGTCACCTCCCAACCGCGGAGCGGGAGGAGCACACAAAGCCACCGCAGCTCGCAGCCCGCTCTGCGGCACGGTCACACCAGCCACCAACCCTCGCGGGCACTCCCAAGGCTCACCCAAACACAAGGTGGAGGAAAAGGAACTCGCAGGAATTTGCTGGGAAACCTTGGATGCCTCTCCAAGGCTCAAGGAGGTCACAGCTCAAATTTTCTAACCGCCTTCTCCCAGCCCGTCACGACACCATCCTCCTTTCTGGCAGCAGTTTCTTCATGACGTGCACCCAAAAATCATCTCTTTACCAGCTTGGTGTTCATAACTTGCCTTCCCCCCTCTGCCCAAGTATTTCACAGCCAAGTGCTCCAAAAGTTACGTTGTCCTGATCCAGTGCCTAAAAAAGTTGCCAGATTCCCAGTACCCAAAAAAGTTGCCAGATTCCCAGTACCCAGACAGCTACAAAAAAAGAAAAAAAAAAAAGTAAAAAAAAGAAAAAGCGGATTGTCACCAAGCAACAACTGTCCCTAAGAGGCCATAAATGAAACTCAGAAGAATCCCACCAATTTCCATTTCTTCAGGGCTCCTAATAGCACCAGTGATCAAAGCCTGATTAAATTCATTATCCTGCTTCCCGGGCAAGGCTCTGAGCAGCCAGCACTCGGAACATCCCTTGACTCAGAAAGACAGCGCCGTGTTGAACTACATTTGGAAGCTATCACTCCATCGCCAGGCAAGCTAGAAATCCAATTTAATTGTGCGTGTGTGTGATTTGTTTCTGCAAAAATGAAGCCTAAATCCCTTTCACTCTCTAGGAAACATCCACAATCCACTGGAGATATAGGTGGCTTTGAGGCCTAAAAGCCTATCAGTTTAGGAAGGGATGAGGTTTAGGAATTCTTTGACCACCTGAATATTCTCCCAGAACAACACTCATCACCCGCATCCATGAGAGCGCAGCGGTAAATCAATCCTCCTTTCCAGCACGAGGTTTGAGCCTGCCATGACAGACGAGGGAGAATTTTCCAGAGAAAAACACAAAGATGGTCTTAGGAGCCTCCAAAAGGGATGGATTAGCGAGCTGAGCCACCACAGACGTTCCCAAGGGACCCTCCCTTTGCTCCCTCCCAAGACTTGTACCAACCGTTACCCAGAAAAATGGGCGACGCGCGCGGCCTGAGCTCTGGTAGCCGAAACCTCAAGCCAGAGGGAGACAAGGCTGGAGCCAAAAGACCCTTTTGTATTTTGGGATGGAGACAAGACACAGATGTAACTGTCCTCCTAGAGCCAGCTGAGGAACAGGACTGTCACCGTGCGCCTGGGACCGCCGGGTCGTGACACATGGGAGTCACCACACCATACGGGGGCCGCAGGGACAGCCCCGAGCAAGAAAGCCAGGGGTCGTGACAGGGGACAAGCGCTGCAGGTGCCAAAGGAGCGTCCCCAGGGCCCGCGGTGCCAGGGAGGGGGTGTGCCAGGGCCACGGCACCCGACACAAAGGGACACAAACCAAAATGGCATCGCCCCCCGCTCCGCAGGCCCGGGGAAGGGGACGGGGCAGGCGGGGGGCGAGGCTGGCTCTGGCCAAGAGGACGTGCCAGCAGCCGGGAAGCCCAAAGCCACCCCAGGGATGAGGACGGGGACAGGGATGGGAGGGACACCCTGACCCCGGGGGGGGGGACGGGACACCCAAACCGCCAGCATGCGGCGGGAAAGGAGCCGC
Organism: Chionis minor; assembly: GCA_013398295.1. Lineage (NCBI taxonomy): Eukaryota > Metazoa > Chordata > Aves > Charadriiformes > Chionidae > Chionis > Chionis minor. The sequence continues at coordinate 30,699 of VZSF01002949.1, forward strand.
GGCCCCAGGAGAAAGGGACCACCAGGGACAGGGACACGGGGAGCCCCTTCCCAGGGCCGGCATCCAGGACCAGCCCGAGCCCGGGGGTGCCCTGGGAGCGGGAAGCCGGGGAAGGACCCGGATTAGGGCCGGGATGCCAGAGGGAGGGAAGGGGATGGCGGAGGGGACGGAGCCCGACGCGGGGGGCGAGGGCCCAGCTCTGAGGCGGGGGG
>VZSF01002949.1:31875-47090 GCA_013398295.1 Chionis minor
AAAAAAAAAAAATTAAAATAATCAGATCTACACTGCTGTACATATACACATTACTTACATTACAAAAACCCCAGAGAAGTGTTCGCCGTATGGGCTATGCTCTGCTCGCTGCCTCTGCCTTCAAAACGGCTCCCTTTGGGGCAAATCTGTGCAAATCCGTGAGCGACGATGGCTGCGGGTGCCTCCCACACCCCCCTCCCAGCCCCCTCCTCACAAGGCCACAGCGTTCAGCAGGATTCGATCCGTCACTCCTGTAGCTTTATCAAATTCCACAGTTTTAACTCACATGGGAATTTGTTTTGCTCCCATTTTTACGGACTAACAAAAACCTGTCTTTCCCTCTGTCTCTATATAGAGCTGGGACAATCTGCCCCGTGTACAAAGCAGTTACCGCCGGGCATAACTTGGTAATAACAACGTACAAAAGCGGTACCAGTCAAGGTGGAGAAAGAAGGAAAAGAGCTGGCACTACGTTAAAAATAGAATACAAAGGCTCACGAGTTCTCCAGCAAAGCTTTGCTTGCAAGGTCATACTCATTACAAGTGTATTCACAATGCCAGGAGTCCAGGAGACGCCGTGGGCTGCAGCACAGAAATCCAGCGGGATCTCCACCGCTTCGGGAGACGCTGACTGCCTGAGTCTGTGCTGGAGGTGCCTCACCTTGGGGAATAAGTGTCCATTTCACTTCCGCACAGGAGCAGAGGAAAACCAAGTTTCATCTCTGCATAAAGTTTTTTTCCAAGGCAGCGGGAGTCCTCTGAAGGGAGTGGATATTGCGTTTCACCCGATCTTCTAGGGTGGAAGTAGACGCGCTCTCTAGTTTTAAGCGGCTGCGGAAAATGGAACCAAAGAAAGAAATCAGAATCTCTTTCCAAATGTTACACCGTTTCTATCGGGATTCACCATCCCCAAGTCACCTACTAAACTTAATCTAACATAGAAAACAGCAAATTATTTCCTATTTAAGTTTGCACTGAAAGAATCAAATACCTTTTAGTTAGGCCTGTAACAGATCCAATGCCTTATTTAAGGTCAGTGCTTAGAAATATATTTTCAGTAGCTCTCAAGTCTCTTCCATCTTCCAAATATAACTAACCGTTAATTACAAATGCATCCGCCACAGGGGACTTGGTTGCTTTCCATGAAGCAAACGAGGGAAAAGCAATGTGTTCCCGAACTGAGGGCAGCAGTCCTCTGGGAGCCCGAATGCCAGAGCTCGTGCTGTAAATGACTACGATAGCTTCAGGAGAGAGAAGGGATCCTTGTGACCACTCGCCTTTTTTTTATTATTATTTATTTTACTGCTTCAGATCACATTTTTGTGCTTTTCTGAATGGTCTCGTGCCCATCTCCCTCTTCAAACAACATGCCAATAAACGCAATGTTTGTCAGCTCAACCGCTTGCTTCTGTGCAGGGAAACACACACAAATCTCTCTCCATTTGCTCACGGAGAAAATCTATCGTGATTTTAAGCCACCCTTGTGCGATCCCAGCTCTGGGCAGCTTCAAGAATTAAGTGTATGCTCTAATCTATAGAGCCTGTAGAATACGATGCTGCAGCAACTCCAAAATAACTAACGCTGTCATAGGATCTTTCTCACGCACCGCTGCGCTTTCTGGAAGGGCTCGTGCCACTCCAATTTCCTTTGCCTGCCACGTGCACAAGGGACTGTAAGCTATCACCTGGTGTTATCTCTTGTGGAGCACAAGTTTCAGTCCCACGAGCTCTTGCACACAGACTCCCAGTGGACTCGCAGGCCTGAAAGTGTTGCAAGCTCCTAAAACCAGAGAACTTTTTTCATATCTGCCTTTAAAACACCACTAGGACTTTCTACAGGATGGCAAAACGTAACTGATCACCGGTTTCTGAGTCTGACCACCAAGCCCATCACAGAAATCACCATCTTCCAGGTTAGGAAGAGAATTTGGGAATAGTAGCTGTCACTAGTTCCACTGTACAACACAGTAGAGATGGATCTTATGCCATAACGTGAAACCTCTCAAACATTGAGGCCATCACTCACTCCTGAGCAGCTGTGACCTGTATTTCCCTTGAATGAAAAAGCAGGTAATAAAAGACACTCACTTGAAGAACTTCCCATCTCGGGAGTCAAGTTTCTCCAGTTCTTGCTCCAGCTCCTCCTCCTTTCGGTGCTTCCTGAGGTTGTTTGCTCTCTCCTCTTCCCGCCACTTGGCGTTTTCCATCATCTCCTGGCGTTTACGCTCCAGTTCCTCTGGAGAGATCTTTCTGTTTGTGTAGAAAACACCACTGCTGTAAACCAATAGCGTGGTGGGGCCCACCCTCCTCTTGCTTTCCATTCTTTAAGATGATTTACAATCCTGAAAATTAGGGGTGTTTAACATGTTTTTTTTTTTCTTTGGTAGCCAATCAGCAAAGCTTGTAAATACACGTCCAAATGTTCTGCTTTACCACACCCCCAGAAAGAGTCGCTTTCCTCCTCTTTTCAGCCTTCTTGTTTTTAATTGACTCGTAAGATGATGCTGCCAAGGTCATATTTTCCTGATGACAGTGAAACAGAATGCTTCTAATTAACAGTCCGTGGGACAAAGACTGACTTTACGTTACAGCTTTGTACAGTGACACGAGACACGTGGAGAACCAGCAACCACGGGAGTTGGTTTGGGAAGCCATCCAAGGTGTTAACTAACCATCAAGCTCAAGAGCACCAAACTGAGCACTTTAGGACCCTCTGCCCGACTTTCTGGACACCCGATCCAATCTATTTCAGTCAACAGAACAAAATTTGGTTCACAGATTACACCCAGCTGTTTCACAATCACCAGGGCAACTTCTATCCAAAAGCACAGGAACGCAGTCTTGCTTACCTCGTGTAACCCGGAGTATGCTGTCGTCGATAGCTCTTTTTAGGGGAAGGACTTCTAGCTCTCCCTTTCTCCTCTCGATTGCTATGTCTGTAACCAAGAAATATCCCTTTTTTAGGTCAGATAAACAGACATTATCATACCTCTAAACTTTCCCCAAATTTTTTGTATACCCTCTGAAACCAAGACGTCTCCTGTAAGCGCAGGACCTGTGCACTTTGAAAATAAATTCTAATGACTATTAATGCGCTGTAAACTTTCATCTATTTTTACTCAGTTTTAATTATTTCATCAGCAAACAATAAACACCTGGTACCTGGTTTTACCAGCCTTTAGTAAAGGTAATTCAATGGTTATAAACACCTTTTAAAGAGTATTGTTAGCCCAAATCAAGTAGAGTCCCAAGCAATACCTAAAGGGTGCAATTGCAGACAGCGTGTCCCCTCCAGGAGCCACTCCTTTGCACCCAGAACCGTGCAATGACATGGCCAGAACACTAACGCGGCACGAGGAGACCGAGTCAGACGGATTTTGATCCTAGAGAATGGCCCCACCGGCAGCCCTAGGCCGGCATTACCCAAGTTATGCACACTCACTGTTTGCTGTGTCTAGAAGGAGATCTCGACCCCCGGCATCCAGACTGTTCTGAATTCTTCTTGCTGGAGCGTCTCTGAGGAGAGCGGGGCTGGCTCCTGGACCTGGAGCGATCCCGGTGCTTGTGGGAGTTCCTCTCCTGGCCGGCAGCCAGTGAGCTCCAAGACCTGTGGCTCTGGTCGGAGTCTCTAACCTGGAATTCCAAAGTGTCTTTCAGGAGAGGCGTCTTGTAACAGAACAGCAGCGTAAGGTCGCAGAGCTCAGACCAGGCTAAGTGCAGGAAGGAGCATACCTTGCGGTTTGCATTTACTTATCTCACTTCCCAGGTTCTAATTAACACCTGTGTCTAAAAAGATTATTTCCATATCACGTTCAGTAAACCAAACTGCCGAGACAGCCAAGCAGAGTCTTTAAACAGACGCACGACTGAAGAGGAACCGAATAAAACTAGACTCCAACTCAGAGCAGTCAACAGTCCTACCAGGACCTGAACAACTTCAGTTTCAAGGCTCCAAATTGAACCTGAACTTCATTACATCACACCCCCCTCCTAATCCTCTTCCAGCCGGTGAAGCAGTCTCGCAAGAAACTGCCAAAACTCTTCCTGTTCCCTAGCTCAGGGCACTTGCTTCTGAAAGAGCTGCGCCAAACACACGTACTTACTTGTAAGCCGTATCCCGGGACTTTGAAAGGAGCAGGTTTCCAGGAGGAATTGTTCACCCTCTTCTGAGACCTAGAGACACAACAGAACAGTACGTTTGAAGCAGATTAAATTCAAGAACGCAGTATTTTTTTTTAACATTAAAATGTCATAAAAATAATTTAACGATGCAAAACCGATGAAGTAACATAAAGAAACATTTACGCAAATCAAGAGCATCAATCAGAAAGACAGGATTAGAGAGAGACTTGAAAAACAAACAAATTAACCAGGAAACATGATATTTTACTACAAAACCTCAAAACATACTTATTTTTGCTTCGCTCCTCATCACTGCTGTCACTTGCACTGCTAGAACTGCGACGTCGATGTTTCTTGTGCTTCTTCTTTTTCTCTTTCTTCTTCTTTTTCTCCTTTTTGTCTAAACTGTTTTGCAGCTATAAAGCAAGACACCATTTCATTAGTAATAATTTCTGTCTACACGTGGGCAGTGTGTGTCACAAGGCAAAGTAGCAGAATTCTCTGGGGAAAGGCTCCTGGGACAAAACCTAAACCATTTAACAAGGTCCCCTCAAAACTAAAGAGCTTAATAGAGTCTTCCCTTGTGTCAGTTTGGTATCAGCGCACGTTAAATCCTATGTCTGCAATCATTCTGTAGTACTACATCAACAATTAATTACTAGCTAAAAAAAAAATAAAAATAGGCACACATCAGAAGAGCAAGAAGAGTAAAAATAACACTGAATTTGAAAGGAAGAAAAATTAATTCCGGCTGAGAGACTGGTAAGGAACTTTGTTGTACTATATCAGGATTATAGAAAGCTGAATTTATTCTGTTTTTCTGGGAAAAAGTCAGGAAACAGAATTCAGCTCTTTACCCTAAGCAACACTAATTTTGACCTACGATTTTCTCCTTGGTTCAGCGTATTCTGTGCTTTGAGTCTGTAAAGGAGTACTGAGATACACCTACCAGTTCTTTGATTTTCTTCATTTTAACAGGATTATTCAGAACTTCTCTCTTCTTTTCCTCCTCCCTCTTTCTAGAGCAGGAAAAATAATAATATTAGTATTTTCAAACAACTGAAAATACAATTTTCATGAAAGATACCAATTGGGTGCAAGCTCTAAAAACATATAGAGCAGGAAAACAGGCGAGTTTTGTACATTCAGCAAAAGAGGTCCAACTAAGAAGGCGTCTATGCTTTTTGTCTTCACTTAAGATAGTGATTAGTAGGAGAAACAAAAATGTGTTTGTTACCATCGATCTGCCTACAATGGTAGTAAATGCCTGAACTCTCAGAGCAGACCAGATGTGCTCACATACACATAAAAGGGTGAGCTAAGCTGGTAGAGACAAATCAATGTGGAATAACAACATTTATATGTATACACCCACTTACACCTAGATGATCTATATGATAATCATCAGCTCCTTCAGCTGACCAAATATTAGGTTTTAAATAAAGGCAGCAAAATGACCCAAAAGCAGCAAACTGACTCAACTATGTTATTTCACCTTTTGTTGCGGTGTCTAGAACACACAACCAAAATTCTGCTACTTGTGTAAGTGGCCGGTGATCACTCTGCGGCCAGGACTGCCACCTCCAGCCCGGAGCTCACCCACAGGCAGGCACAGCTCTGAGGAACAGACACAACAGCAGTCTTCACAAAGTTAAATAAGACCGCTCTTAGCGAGTTGCTAATATCCATGCTTCGCCTCATCTCCTTGTTTTAACCTCCACATTCAGTACCTTATCATGAAAAGTGGATCCTCACGGATCTTGTTTGCCATATCCAGGACAGAATTGGCACCCGACTTGGCAAAAATGGAGCCTGGGAGAAGCCCTGTCTCATTGGAACAGCCAGCATCCTTGTCTTCTGTCTTCTCAAAGACGTATTTGTCCACAGGGCGACCCATAAGATATTCTTCTCTGTTCACCATGCCTCCAGGACCTTGGTACATCCACTCCAACTTCTCTTCTCTTTTCCTGTTGCAAAGAAAACCATCTTATTCGCCTTCTCACAGTTCTAAAGCTACATTTTGAGGCACTGGCTTATGAAAGCGAGAGGAAATGTTTTACCACCAGAGACGTTAAACCTGTGGTGCTCTCAGCGGCACCGGGAGCACCAGCACCAGCTCACCAGGCAGGGCTGGATCCCAGAGGATGGCAAGGGCTGGTTACCACCAGTCTGGGGGGCAGCAGCACCACCTCACCTGACGGTGCCCATGTCCTCGGCGTATCGCTGCATCTCCTCCCGCGCTCGCTCCTCCTGCAGCTCCCGCTGCAGCTCCTCGATCTTCTTCCGCTCGGCTTCATGTTTCTGCTCGGCTTTCCACACCTTCTCCACATTGCGCAGGGTCTGGGGGTGCCAGCTCTTCTTCAAGTTCTGTTGCGGGGGAAAAACCGAACCGGGGCCGTTAGGAGAGCTCCGCCTAGCGAGCGTCGCCCCAGGGTCCCCACACACCTTCCCTGGCCGGTGGTGCCAGGGCCCCCTCGGAGCCGCGCTGGCCCGCAGCCCGCCCACCCCGGCGGCGACACCCGGCACCGGGACACGCTCCTCCCTACCCCGCCGCCACCGGCCGCAGGCCACGGCCAACCCGCCCGCCCCACCCCAGCCCGGGACGGTGCCCGGAGCCCCGGGGGGGAGACTCCCGGCCCCGCTTGGCCTCCCCCGGGCCCGGCCCGCTCCTCACCAGGTCGCCTCCCCCCATGGCGGCGCTCGATCGGCCGCTTCCCCCGCCTCTACCGGGCCCGCACGACGCGCGTCATCACGTCGCGCCGCTTCCTGTTCCGCCCGGCGCGGGCCAGAGGCGTCACTTCCGGCGCCACGCTGAGGGCGGGCGCCAAGATGGCGGGTGGCGACGGCGGGAACGGGGCGCAACAGCGTCCCGGTCCAGACATACGGAACGATTGAAAGCACGAGCGTGCCCCGCCCCGGTAAAGGAGCCGGTCGAACGGCGTGGAGCACGCGGGGCACCCCCCGCGCTGCCGGGACCGGCAGGACCCGGCGCGGCTGTGCCCGGGCCTGCAGGTCGGTTTCTGCCCTCTCCCGCGGCCGGTGCCCCGGGGGTGCAGCTCCGCCTGGGGCGGCCCCGAGCGAAGCCCCTGGCGGGCCAGTTGCACGGGGCGGTGACGGGAGTGAACCCACGGGGCCGGTTTGTCAGCGGGCTGGAATCGCGGCGCCGCGCGGAACGCCCGTCCCGGCTCGCTGATGGCCGCCCCACGGCTCCGGCGGGGCGGCNTGTCCGACTGCGGGGCCGGTGGTTGCGGGTTCGAGCCACCGGGCGGCCGCAGGCGAGGGCAGCGCTGTCCTTCCGCAGCACAACCAGGCGCCGAGTGCTACGTCACAGCCCAGCTGCCTTGGGAAAGCTCTCAGCAGAGATCCCATCTTCTGGAAAGACATTATGCGCTTTGTTGACTGTTCAAATTAACGACAATTACTCAAACAGGACAAACTAGACCAGCAGCACCTCTGCTGAGCCAGCTGCTTTCCAGCATGGAGGAGCAGAGAGGGAACAAATGGCCAAGTCTGATTTCGTGCTTGGCCACAGATCACCCACTCTTTCCCAAAATCTCAGTGGGGTCAGAAAGCGCCTGCAGCATCTGTCTGGAAGGAGGTGGGGGAAGAAGGAGGGGTGAAAACGCAGCTAAAGAGGGGGCACCTGGAGTTGAACCAGGGACCTCTTGATCTGCAGTCAAATGCTCTACCACTGAGCTATACCCCCTGCCTCTGCATCTCTCACAAGGACCTTTTAAAAATATTTCTGCTACAGACACCTGTGGCTGTCTCCACTGCTCACAGTCCTGTCACTTGACAGCTCCCTCAGCCTCTTGACCTGCCTGCCCAGGGCTGTACAGAGAATTCCTATGGGGAATCAACAACAGACACATCTCCATACAGACAGCGAGGAGTTACACAGTGCACAAGCCCTGTACTTTTCCTACAGCCAGGGCTCAGCACCTTCAAGTCATGGAGCTGAGAAACCACCCACCACTGCACATTGCAAGCTCACCAGAGCCAAGACGAGCTCTGCGTCTTCCTTCTGCAAGAAAGTTTGGCAAAAGGAAGGTTGCAGGAGAAGAAAAGAGAGGGGGCACCTGGAGTTGAACCAGGGACCTCTTGATCTGCAGTCAAATGCTCTACCACTGAGCTATACCCCCTGCCTCCATATGCCTCAAAAGGGCCTTTTAAAAACATTCTGGTACAGACACCTGTGGCTGTGTCTACTGGTCACAGTCCTGTCGCTTGTCAGCCCCTTCTGCCTCTTAACGTGCCTGCCCAGGGCTGTACAGAGAATATCTACAGGGAATCAACGAGAGAGACAAGTATGCACAGGCTGTGAGGAATTACACGGTGCACGAGTCCTGCACTTTTCTTACAGCCAGGGGCTCAGTACCTTCAACAATGGAGCTCAGAAACCACCCACCACTGCACATCAACAGCCACCAGAGCCAAGACAAGCCCTGTGTCTTCTTTCTGCAAGAAAGCTTGGCAAAAAGGAGGGTTAAAGGAGAAGAAAAGAAAGGGGGCACCTGGAGTTGAACCAGGGACCTCTTGATCTGCAGTCAAATGCTCTACCACTGAGCTATACCCCCTACCTCTGCATCTCTCACAAAGACCTTTTAAAAATATTTCTGGTATGGACACCTGCGGCTGTGTCCACTGCTCACAGTCCTGCAACTTGACAGCTCCCTCTGCCTCTTGACCTGCCTGGTCAGGGCTGCACAGAGAATTCCTACGGAGAATCAACAACAGACACAAGTACCTGCAGGCTGCGAGGAGTTACACGGTGCACATCCCCTGCACTTGTCTTACAGCCAGGGGCTCAGTACCTTCAATGATGGAGCTGAGAAACCACCCACCACTGCACATTGCAAGCTCACCAGAGCCAAGACGAGCTCTGCGTCTTCTTTCTGCAAGAAAGTTTGGCAAAAAGGAGGGTTAAAGGAGAAGAAAAGAAGGGGGCACCTGGAGTTGAACCAGGGACCTCTTTATCTGCAGTCAAATGCTCTACCACTGAGCTATACCCCCTGCCTCTGTACCCCTCAAAAGGTCATTTTAAAAACTTTTCTATAACACACACCTGTGGCTGTGTCTACTGGTCACAGTCCTGTCACTTGACAGCTCCCTCTGCCTCTTAATGTGCCTGCCCAGGGCTGCACAGAGAATTCCTACGGAGAATCAACAACAGACACAAGTACCTGCAGGCCGCGAGGAGTCACTCACAGTGCACATCCCCTGCAGTTCCTTGATGGTCAGGGCCTCCGCACCTCAAGTCATGGAGCTGAGAAACCACCCACCACTGCACATTGCAAGCTCACCAGAGCCAAGATGAGCTCTGTGTCTTCCTTCTGCAAGAAAGTTTGGCAAAAGGAAGGTTGCAGGAGAAGAAAAGAAGGGGGCACCTGGAGTTGAACCAGGGACCTCTTGATCTGCAGTCAAATGCTCTACCACTGAGCTATACCCCCTGCCTCTGTACCCCTCAAAAGGTCATTTTAAAAACTTTTCTATAACACACACCTGTGGCTGTGTCTACTGGTCACAGTCCTGCAACTTGACAGCTCCCTCTGCCTCAGAGAATTCCTATGGGGAATCAACAACAGACACAAGTACCCACAGGCCATGAGGAGTTACACAGTGCACAAGCCCTGCACTTTTCCTACAGCCAGGGGCTCAGTACCTTCAATGATGGAGCTCAGAAACCACCCACCACTGCACATCAACGGCCACCAGAGCCAAGACGAGCTCTGCGTCTTCTTTCTGCGAGAAAGTTTGGCAAAAAGGAGGGTTAAAGGAGAAGACAAGAAGGGGGCACCTGGAGTTGAACCAGGGACCTCTTGATCTGCAGTCAAATGCTCTACCACTGAGCTATACCCCCTGCCTCTGTACCCCTCAAAAGGTCATTTTAAAAACTTTTCTGTAACACACACCTGTGTCTGGGCCCACTGGTCACAGTCCTGTCACTTGTCAGCCCCTTCTACCTCTTAACGTGCCTGCCCAGGGCTGCACAGAGAATTCCTACGGAGAATCAACAACAGACACATCTGCATACAGACAGTGAGTAGTTTACACAGTGCACAAGCCCTGTACTTTTCCTACAGCCAGGGGCTCAGTACCTTCAAGTCATGGAGCTGAGAAACCACCCACCACTGCACATTGCAAGCTCACCAGAGCCAAGACGAGCTCTGCGTCTTCCTTCTGCAAGAAAGTTTGGCAAAAGGAAGGTTGCAGGAGAAGAAAAGAGAGGGGGCACCTGGAGTTGAACCAGGGACCTCTTGATCTGCAGTCAAATGCTCTACCACTGAGCTATACCCCCTGCCCCTGGACCCTTACCCATCACCAATGAAAATGCCTGACACCCTGGGCTACCCCAGTCTCAGACCTCTCTCCTCCACATGAAACAGATCCTGCTGCACAAATGGCAGGACTGGAACGCCACAGTGGCCCAGACATTGCCTCCCTGCACTCCAGCACAGGAGACACACACTCTCTCTCTTCTCCATTGACCAGGCGACCTTGGCCCAGTTTCTCTCCAACCATCTCTTTCCTGACTCTCCCAGTCACAGTCTGGTGAGCAGCCTCTAACTTGACACAGCAACTGCCTCCGAGACTTGGACGTCTTCCCTAAGCTTTCGCGTTCCGACTCTAACTGTGAAAAAGAATTAACAGGAGAGGAAGCTGAGCTGATCTTATCGGTTACCTTCCAGGGAATGAACCCCCCAAAATCCCAAGAAAAATGAAGCTTCCCAGGGGGCACCTGGAGTTGAACCAGGGACCTCTTGATCTGCAGTCAAATGCTCTACCACTGAGCTATACCCCCACCTGCCAGGTACCTTCCAGGCACAAACCTCCATGGTCATTGCCAACAATCCCAGAAAACATCTGCAAATTAATGCCAGGACAAAACAGCAGCTTCTCAGGAAATACTCATCCCTTTCCTCACAAACACCCTGCTGATGCTCCTCTTCTCTTGGGGGAATCGGCTTCTTCACCTCTCCCCAGGCCCTGGTCCAAGGGAGGATGGAGTCTACAGACAGGGAATGGAAAAAGCGTTGAAACCAAGAGCTCCAACCCAACTTTTTCCGGACAAAAAGGAGAAAAAAAACTAGGGGGCACCCGGATTTGAACCGGGGACCTCTTGATCTGCAGTCAAATGCTCTACCCCTGAGCTATACCCCCACTCGCACAGCACAGCCCAGGATGGCGCCTTCTGGGCACCCACTGAGCAGCTCTGCCACATTCCACTGCCTCTTACACACATCACACGTCTCATTACCCCTCCTCTTACCCTAAACCCCGCCACAGCTCACCCTACACCTACAAACAGGCTCCTGCAGCCAAGCTAACCGGTTCCCCAGTTGGCTTTCTCCAAAACAGCCCAGCAAAGACAGAAAAGAACCTTCAAAACACCCCCAAAGGCACCCATCTGCGCCTCTTTGGTCTTGAGCTGCGCCCTGTTACAGAGCCCACCCACCCCACGTCTCCCTCCCTCCCCACAGCCTCTCTGTCTTCCCGACCGGCGCCCAGAGGCTGGCGATACCGACAAAGAGGCACCCAAAGCCTTTCAGCCGTTTGCGGTGCCGTGCCCTGCCTCGGAAAACATCTTCATAAACTGAAAATCCAGCACAAGCTGTTAAAAACAGATCAAACGGGAAACACCTTTATTGTCGTGCCGGTTCCTTACTCGTGAGCAGGTCTCTGCATCTCTCCCCAGGTCCCAGGAGCAGCTCCTTCGCCACCGGCGTGCTGCGAAGATGGGCACCACTCACAGAGGAGGAGACGGACTCGAGGCGCCAGCTCGGAGTGCTGCGGCGACAGCCAGGACCCCGCTCTGCCCTGCCGGCGGTTCCAGCTCTGCTGGGAGGAAACCACGACCGCTCGCCTGCTCCGAGGAACGGCCTGCAGAGAAAAGAGTTCCCCTCAATCCTTGCAAGTTCTTTTCCAAGTTTTCCCCTCCCCAGCTGCTGCCAGCGCACAGCTCCCGGTTATCAGTGGAAACAGCTGAGAAAATTTTTAGGCCGCAGTATTTTGTGGATTCACGCTGGTTTGGCCAAACAGCTCTTTAAAAACACCGCTTTATAAACCTCTGCAAGACCCTGGTGCTTTTGTCCATCCTTGCCTGTGCTACACCATCTCCGAGGCTTTGCTCCCTTCAGCATCCTCCTGCCTCCGCTGTAACCTCTCCACGGAGAGCATCAGGAGCCGCACAAAAGCATCGGAAAACTGGAAGCAAAGGGAAGAGTGAAGCGTGCTGTGCAACAGGGCAGCGCCAGGGCAGACGGAGCCGAGGCCGGACACAGCAGGGGCTGCCCGAGGCGGGAGGTGCAGCCAGTCCTCGGAGCACCAGCCCCTTCCCTGCCCCACGGCAGCACACACTGGAGCTGATCTGGGGGTTACGGGGGCTCCAGAGCAACAAAATCCAGGACAAAGTCACCCCTGTCGTCACTTGTGAGCCCAGCTACAAGGCAGCCTCCCCCCCTCCTCAGGAGAGCTGCGGAAACAAGCTGACCCGCAGTTCCCATCCAAAATCCTTTTGCACGGACCCACCTTCCAGCTCTGATCCAGCTTTTCAGCCGACCTTGATGGCTCAGACTCTCCTGGCAATTGGCAAGCGGCGACGCGAGGGCCTGTGTCACCGCTGCGGGAGGGTTTAGCGGCATGTGCCTCAGCCGCCACCTCAGCCAGCAGCGATGCGCTTGATGTGTCCTTGCACCTCTCCGGCAAGGTCTAAGGAACATTCCTGGGAGCCCCCTGTCCACAACGGACCCTGCGGCTCACGGCACAGCGAGTTTCAGGCAGAATTTCCCCCCACCCCACCCCACATCAGACCAGTATCTCCAAGCAGTTAAATTGCCCATTCTGGAAGAAGATTCCAGACCTAAAGCTCCGAGACCCCCTGTACAAAGGCTTCGTGTACGAGGGCTTCCGTAGACACCTCCCAGTTTCTCTCCACACACACAAGAATTGGATCAATTCAGTCACAACTACTAAAAACGTGCATCAGTTCAGTGCAACCCCCTTCCAGGTATTTCCCAGTAATACAGGAACCTGCCTGAAAACGGGACTTATTGCTGGGTATTAGAACTCCAAAAAGCCCATTTTCCTGCTGAAGCACACAGCTGCATAAGGAGTTCCACAAAAAGGTCTCCCAAAACTAACTCCCTCATCGTAACATCATCCTGCTCGGCCGAGGAGGGCACTTTAGCAAAAAAGACACTTCTGGTTTGGTAACAAGGAGTTTTATTTTATCTCTGTGGAGACGAAGGCGTTTATGCAATGCTTCCTGCGTTGGAGGCTATCCTGGGCCACAGATCCGCACACTCCTTCGCCACAGGGCCTGTGATTGCCGAGCCTGGAAGAGAGAAAAGGACGACAGCGCGTTAGAGGCCAGAGTGGGTGCAGAGATGGTTCAGGGCAGCATTTTCCACAAACACTAGCTCAGCCCGACTGCGCTCTCCAGAGGATCCGGGTCCTTTTGCCCAGGAGCACGCGGCCCTCTAACTGGCAACGCCCCTCTCCGCCTTCCCCTTTCGCCCAGCGCAGCAGGATTCTCCTCCGTACCTTTCATTTCGCCTTTATTATTTACTATCACTCCCGCGTTGTCTTCAAAATAGAGGAACACTCCGTCTTTTCTCCTGTAGGATTTCCGCTGCCGAATGACCACTGCTGGGTGGACTGCAAAGACAAACGGGCAGCTCGGTAGCGCCAACATCCTTTTGAGCACCCAGGCCAGCAAGAGACGCCCCAGAGGAACCGCTCTGCTGCGGCGCCCAGCTCGACGCACACGTTTGGGGGTTTTTTTGCATCTATTTGCAGAGCTTCACTGAGAAGCTACAGTTTATAATCAACAATGCGCTTAAAACTGACTGCATAACACTTGCAGCTGCATTTACACTTGGACAAGTCAGTGTTTTTCCACTTTCCCACCTTTATTTCTAAACACACCACCAATTCACAGACAATATTCAGGGAGGACGGCTCCCTTCCTCTCCACAGCACAGCCGCACAGCTCTCCCACAGCAGAATGTCGCACCGCGGATTGAAACCAACAGCACAAGCTGCGGCTTCACCCAAAGGCGATGCCGTTGCTCTGCCCTTCCCCGACAACTCGCCGAGCCACTGCCCACAGACCCAGCGAGTGCTTTTTAGGAGGGTGGAGGTGACGCTCCAGCGATTCGGTGCCCACCTTCCGCGTCGGTTTGAAGGAGGAATCGTCCTCCCCTTCAGCGAGCGGCCTGTCCCCGCGGCCCCCGAAGGAGGGACACCGCAGCGGGCGCTCGGTGGGATTCCCCGCCGCTCTCCGCACTCACCCTTCTTCCTCAGCTCCGGCTTGCCCTTCTTCACAGTGGCCATCACCATGTCGCCCACGCCAGCCGCCGGCAGCCTGTTCAGGCGCCCCTTGATGCCCTTCACGGAGATGATGTACAGGTTCTTGGCACCTGCGGAAAAGCGCCGGGATTAACCGTGCTGCCCGGAAAGACGCTTCCCTTGTCAGATCACTGACTGAAGCCAACAGCACGGGCTGCCGCTTCACCCACGAGCGATACCGTTGCTGTCTCCTTCCACGACATCTCACTGAGCCACTGCCACGGGCCCGGCGAGAGCTTTTCCGAAGGAAAAGGGGGTTTTAGGAGCTCGTTAAACGGGTCGGTGCCCTCATCCTTCCCGCGGGGCCCCCCGGGCCGGGGGTGCGGGGGGGCAGAGGGACGGCAATGGCCGCGCTCACCTGTGTTATCTGCACAGTTGATCACGGCTCCCACCGGGAGACCGAGGGAGATGCGGAACTTCGCACCGGAGGAACCGCCGCGTCCTGCGAGACGAGGAAAAAAAAATTAAGGCCCCAACGCCGGAGCGCAAAGGGGCCGCGCGGAGCCAGCCCGGGCCTGCACCTCCCCGGGAGGACACCGGCTGCGACCTCCGCTCCCGGCCGCCATTCCCCGCGCCCCCACCCCGCCACGCTCTGCCCAAGCGGCCATCGGGGGCGCCCCCGCTCCAGCACGTCCCGAGCTACCGGATGGAGACGGATAACCGGGTAACCCCCCTCCCCCGGCCCGGCACCCGCCTCACCGCGCTTCGACATCTTGGCGCCGGAAGAGAGAGACGCGCGCAAA
>VZSF01002951.1:0-14462 GCA_013398295.1 Chionis minor
ACCCAAACCCACCAGTATCCCCCAAAAAACATCCCCAAAAACCCGCACCCCAAAAACCAGCACCTCAAACACACCAGCACCCCAAAACACCAGAATACTCCCAAAAGCACCCCAAAAACCCAGCACTCCAGAATACCAGCTCCCCAAACACACTAGCACCCAAAAATCCCAGCACCCCAAATACACTAGCACCCCAAAAAAATCCAGCAACCCAAAGCACCAGCACCCCAAAAACCATCACCCCAAACCACCTGCATCGCAAAGCACCATCATCCCTAAAACTGCAGCACCCAAAACCACCGACACCTCAAAACACCCAAATCCAAACCCACCGGCACCCGAAGCCACCAATGTCCCAAAACACCAGTACCCAAACCCTTCAGTATTCCCCCCAGAAAACATCCCCAAGAAACCTGCACTCCAAAAATCCCAGCACCCCAAGCACACTAGCACCCCAAAAAAGCCAGCAACCCAAAGCACCAGCACCCCAAAATAGCTGCATCCCAAAGCACCAGCAACCCAAAACGCCACCACCCCAAACCACCGACACCTCAAAACACCCAAACCCACCAGCAGCCAAAATCCCACCAATCTCCTAAAACACCTGCACCCAAACCCACCAGTATTCCCCAAAAAAAGACATCCCAAAAAACCTGCACCCCAAAAAAGAGCACCGCAAACATACCAGCACCCCAAAACACCAGCGTCCCTCCAAAGCACCCCAAAAACCCAGCAACACAAAACACCAGCACACCAAACACACTAGCACCCCAAAAAAGCAGCACTGCAAAACCCAGCCCCCAAAAAAACCAAGCAGACCAAAGCACCAGCACCCCAAAAACCATCACCCCAAACCACCCGCATCCCAAAGCACCAGCACCCCAAAACGCCAGCACCCAAAACCACCGACACCTCAGAGCACCCAAACCCAAACCCACCAGTATCTCCCCCACAAAACATCTGCAAAAACCCGCACCCCAAAAACCAGCACTGCAAACACACCAGCACCCCAAAACACCAGCATCCCCCCAAAAGAACCCCAAAACCCCAGCACTCCAAAACACCAGCACCCCAAACACACTAGCGCCCAAATTCCCAGCACCCCAAATACACTAGCACCCCAAAAAACCCAGCAACCCAAAGCACCAGCACCCCAAAATCCATTCCCCCAAACCACCTGCATCCCAAACCCCCAGCACCCCGAAAAAACCCTGGCACCCCAAACCAGAGCCCATCCCCGGGAAGCTGGACTGGGGGTGGGTGCCTGGGTGGGGCGGGGGGATGCGGGAGCCGTGCAGTGCTGGGGAGGAGGGGTGCGCTGGCTGTCCCCCAGGCTGTCCCTGTCCCCATGCCCTGTGTCCCCCTGGCCCCGTGGGGACNGGGGTGCGCTGGCTGTCCCCCAGGCTGTCCCTGTCCCCATGCCCTGTGTCCCCCTGGCCCCGTGGGGACCTGTGTCCCCCAATGCTGGGGGAGTGAGGGAGGGGTCTCACCGGCCAGCGAGAGGAGGCGCAGGCTGCTCATGCTCAGGAGATGCTTCAGGCCAAAATCCTGCACCTGGAAAAGAAAATGGAGTGGGAGTGGGGGGCAGAAAACAAGGCAGGGGGCTTTCGAGGGGGGGCGGCCGCCGGGGCACCGGGGGCTCGGCATTGCTGGGGCAGTGCCTGGGCAGGGGGCAGGGTGCTGGCGCTGAGTCCCGCTGGGCTCACAGGAGCACCCCATCCCTTCCCTGCTTCCCAGCACTGCATGGTGGGGGCTCCCGCTGGGCTGGGGTGCCCACCCTGAGCTCGTGGCCTGTCCCCAGGGAGGTGCCAGCCGCTTTGCCCCCCCCACCGCGCCAGCCGGGATGGGCACGGCTGTGTTCCCCCCACCCACCCACCTGGCAGCACCAGCGCAGGTAGAGGCTCCGCAGGGATGACATGGTGGACAGGTAGCTGAGGCCAGTGTCGGTGATCCGCACGCACCTGCCGGGGACATGGAGCGTTAGGGGTGGCCAGGAGCGGGGCACCCATGGGTGGCCCCAGACTGTGACCCCCCATGCTGCACCCACTGCTTCCAGCATGGCTCAGCATGGTGTGGCATGGCACAGCTCGGCACGCCATGGCATGGCATGGCTCGGCATGGCTCAGCATGGCATGGCACAACTCAACATGGCAAGGCATGACATGACTTGGCATGGCATAATATGGCTTGGCGTGGCATCATGTGCCTCAGCATGGCATAGCATGCCTTGGTGCTGCTCGGCATGCCTCGGCATGGCTTGGCTTGGCACAGCACCGCATGGTATGGCTCGACATGGCTCAGCATTGCATGGCACAGCTTGCCATGGCACAGCATGGCATGGCACAACTCAACATGCCATGGCACAACTCAACATGTCATGACATGGCTTGGCATGGCACAGCACGGCATGGCCCAGCATGGCATGGCTCGGCATGGCTCAGCACGGCACAGCACAGCTTGCATGGCATGGCATGGCATGGCATAACTCAACATGGCATGGCATGACTTGGCATGGCAAGAGACGACATGGCTTGGCATGGCCTAAAGTGGCTCGGCACGGCATGGCCTGGCTCACCATGGCACAGCTTGGCATGGCACAGCTCAACATGGCATGGCATGATGTGGCTTGGCATGGCATCATGTAGCTTGGCATGGCATGCCTTGGGACTGCTCAGCATGCTTTGGCATGGCTTGGCATGGCACAGCATGGCATGACATGGCATGGCACTGCTTGCCATGGTGCAGCATGGCATGGCACAACTCAACATGGCATGGCACAACTCAACATGGCAAGGCATGACATGGTTTGGCATGGCATCATGTGTATCAGCTTGGCACGGCATGCCTTGGCACTGCTTAGCATGCTTCGGCATGGCTCGGTATGGCACGGCACGGCTCGGCATGGCTTGGGACGGCCCCATACCTGTCAAGCACCAGCTCCTCCAGCTTGTGCAGGTCACAGGCGATGTACTCCAGGGCCATGTCAGTGATGCGAGGGCACCAGGAGAGGTCGAGGCTGCGCAGCTTCCGCAGGTTCTCAGCCACCAGCTCCACACCGTCATCCGTCACCTTGGAGCAGCCCGAGAGGCTGAGGACACTCAGGTTGGGCAGGCTGTGGACCATGTTGACCACGCCGTGGTTGGTTATCTCCCAGCAGGAGTTGAGGCGGAGGGTGTGGGTGGTGTAGCCTTGCTTGGCAGTGAAGTAGGCGAGTGCCGTGTCCGTCACGTGGTAGGCTTGCAGGTTGAGCTCAGTGAGGTTGGGCAGGAGCTGCGAGATGGCGGCGATGGCGTCATCGGCCACGTTGATGCAGTCACTGACGCTCAGCGCCGTGATGCGGGCGTTGAGGCTGGACCACAGCCCGGCCTCTGTGAAGTCGTTGCAGCCCGACAGCTCCAGCCGCACCACACCCTGCATCTGCTCCAGCATCACCTGCCGAGGAGCAGGGGGTCAGGCCATGGTGGGCGCCCCTGCCCACCCTGTGCAGCCCCGTGTCCCCACCCCAACTCCATCTGACCGCCCCCAGCGCTCTTCCTGCTGCCCCCAGCCTTCTGTGGGTCCAGCCTTCTCCCCGAGCCCCCTGGCGTCGGAGCAGCGCCCTGCTCTAGGACATTGACGGGGAGCGGGAGGGGACAGGAAGGGACGCCCCTGGCCATGGCCCCTGCTATGTGCCCAGTGCTGTTGGTGGGGGTAGGATTAATGCCCACTCCCAGCCTGGGCACTGCGGGGGCAGGATGCAGCCACGGAGCAGCTGGTGCTGTGTTTGGCCACGGTGTGGGGTGGGGGAGCTTGCCCAGCCCCATGCAGGACCATGAGTTGCCCCATCTCCATCTGACCTGCAGCCCCATGCCCAGGAGACCCCCCACTTACTGGGGAGCAGCCAGCCAAGCGGGGATGTCCCCGTCCCCTCAGCCCTGCTCACCGCCCACCGCCACAGTCACCACCCAGCAGCGCGGCCACCTTGCTTGGCTTCGCCTTCCCGGCAGGGATGGGTGAGGGCAGCTTCTGCAGGCAGCGTCTACAGGCAGCAGGGATGAACATCCTGCTCCCCAATGGCATCCTCACCACCCCCTCCAGGTATCCCATCCCACTGCCTAGGCCACGGGCAGGGGCTCCCAATGCTGCCGGCACCCATGGGATGGCCGTGCTGCCTGACTGCTCCTTGTCTGCGGCTGGTGAAAGCTCTGCCCATGCATGTGTCCCCGGGGCCACCAGGAAGGACCCGCCAATGCCATGTTTCAGCCAAGCCGGTCACCTCACCGGCATCACCTACCTCCAACCCCGCATCCGTGATGGTCGACCTCTTAAGGCTCATGGACTTGACCCCCTTCTTGGAGAGAGGGTAGTTGTCAATGAACTCACAAATGTCCAGGTCGGAGACGCCCACAAGGCAGAAGCCGTCGAAGCCGCGGACGGCAAAGCCCTGCAGGCTGACGAACTCCTTCTCGCCACCAGGCAAGACGTTGTAGAGCTCTTTGGTGTGCAGGACGGGTGTCAAGCCCACCCAGAACTTGGGTTGGTAGAGCACCCGCCGCCACGCCTTGCACACCTGCGCCAGCACGCACTTCTCGCACGCTGAAAAGTACCAGAACAAGCGGTTGAGGATCTTCTCGTCCACCGCCAGCTGCCTTTCTGAGGGTGAGCCAGGCAGCCGCTCCGGCGAGGGCTGCTCCAGGCCTTCGCTCGTGTTCAGTCCCACCAAGGAAGCACCGGGAGGGGAGGAGACGCCGGCCAGAGCGGCCAAGGACAGCGGGGAGGCCAGGCTGGGGATGGGTAGGTCGCTGCGGTGGGCTAAGGCTGGGCTGAGGATGGCAGGCACGGAGGAAGGCTGGCACAAGCGGTTCTTCACGGCGGGGGTGCCTTTGGTGATGCTGGCAGAGCCGAGGCCGTTGGGTTGCGTGGGGATCTTCACCAGTCCATTGCGGGGCAAACATGGGGGCTTGGTGTCGCCGTTTCTCGGGTTCGACATCTTCCACGGGTCTCTCTGCAACACAGGGGGGGCAGCTGAGGGGCTGCCGGGCTGGCAGGAGGAGCAGGCAGGGATGTGGGATGTGGTGGCACCAGTGGGGAGGGAGACCCTGGGGGTCCCTGTGTACACAGGTGACACGGGGAACTGGATGGGGCAGGGCTACTGGGCACAGTCACAGCCCAGGGTCCTCTAAGGGGCTGTGTGGCCCTGGCATCCCTCGTGATGGGGATTTGACCCCAGACATTCACATCCCTCTCTGAGCCTGGGATCCAGCCACTGATGGGAGCAGGAGCAGGGTCATAAACTCGTAGAGTGGTTTGGGCTGGAAGGGACCTTTAAGAGCCACCTAGTCCAACCCTCTGCCATCAGCAGGGACATCTTCAACCAGATCAGGTTGCTCAGAGCCCTGTCCAACCTGACCTGGAGTGTTTCCAGGGATGGGGCAGCCACCACCTCTCTGGGCAGCCTGCAGTTTCTTCCTTCTATCTAGTCTGAATCTCCCCTCTTCCAGTTTAAAACCCTTCTCCCTCGTCCTATGGCTCCACCCCCTGATCCAGAGTCCCTCCCCAGCTTTCCTGGAGCCGCTTTCAGACACTGGCAGGGGCTGGAAGGTCTCCCCGGAGCCTTCTCTTCTCCAGGGTGAACCCCCCCAACTCTCCCAGCCTTTCTCTAAAGGAGAGGTGCCCCGGTTCTCTGATCATTTTTGTGGGGGGAAGAGGAGGCAGCAGCGGCAGAGTGGAGCTGCCCGCGCTCCCTGTGCCAGCCAACCGCTCGGCGGTGAGCCCGTGCGGGCCGGGAGCGTCGCCGAGCCTTGCCGAGTCTTACGGCAGCTGGGCGGCACCCCAGCAAACCAGGCCAATAAATATTTCAGCGGCAATAAGGCCGGCTTTCCAACGGCCCCGCCGCACCCCGCCATCCATTATTCAACATATTTCCCTCTATAAATACGCAGGTGAATAATTGATGGGGGCTTGGCCCCCGCTCCTGGCCCAGCCAGTGCATGGCGCGGGGCCCTGCCAGTGCGCTGCCCGTCCTGCTCACCCTCTGTTTGCCAGCGCTGCGCCAAACCCTGACGGGTCTGAGGCTGAAGGGCGCTGGGCTCCTGGTGGCCCCTGGGGCCACGGTGAGGAGCTGGAGCCCACAAAAGCAGCTTCCAGCCCAGGGATCAGGGGACAGGGAGATGGTCCCCGATCCCCTAGGGATGGCTGGCACATCCATCCAGAAGTGGCTGATGGGGCCTGAGGACCCTCTCCATCACCAGCTCCCCCCGGCCCCAAGATAAAAGTGAGGGAATTATTTTAGCATCTTGATTTGGGATGGAGTTGGCCAGGACCTGACGGAGGGGCGCTGCGGGAGCAGCATCCCAGCCAGTGATGCTCATGGCTCCCTGGACTCTGAGGATACTCCATGCAGTCCTGGGGGATGGCAGGCAAGCGGGGCGCAGCCTAGATCCCCAATGTCCCCCAGCCCATCGCTTTCACCATCACAGCATCCCCAGGCCTCATCCAGCCCCTCTGGAGCAGCCGGGGAGAGGCACAGCCACCCAAAAGGTGCCGTGGAAGATCCCAGGAGCGCAGGCAGCTGCCAGCGGCACAGCCGGCAAAGCCCATGGGGTGCACGGCGTGCGAGGTCTCCTGAGGACACCATCCCTGGCATAGCGGGACTGCGGGACCGGGCTGGTGGGAGCTGCGGAAGGCTCTCCCACAGTGCAAGTGGCAGGGGCATGGAGGTGCCTGCAGACAGTCTGGCCTGGTGGCAGTGGCACTGCAAGAGCCTGGCCTCCGGGGACGAGCCCGGCCCTGCGCAGACAGTCTGGCGCCACTCCCCGCTTGGATGCAGCCTCTGCTGCCTGCACTCACGCTGCCCGCCAGAGGAGCTGGGCCTCCGATGCTTGGACATGTGTTAAATTCACTTGAAAGCAGGAGGAGAGGAGGGGAAAGAAGGAGGAAACCTAAAACCAGTGGCTCGGCGCTTGGCAGCAATTAGGGAAGCAAACAGAACATGCACCAGGGTGTCTAACACAGCCATACAGCACAAATCCGAACAGGTAGTTACCAGGCGGCACGGAAAGGCTGTTGCTCCGACATGGAGCCCACAGCCAGAGCCGTTCAGCATGCTGACTCTCCCTGGGGAGAGGGCAGGTGGCAGCAGAGGGGCAGCCCGGGGCCTCGGGAGCCCAAGGGGACGGTCACGGGAGAAGACAGATGCTGACAAGGCGCTGGACCGAAATGCAGCCGGCGGGAGGTGTTGGCAAGTTACAACCAGCTCCGACCTCAGCTGTCCCTGAGGCCAGGCTCAGGGGTGGGACTGAGTGGCTTCAGCAGCTTTCCCAGTCCTGCCGGGGGAAGCTGAGCCAGGTCCCCCCTGCCCCAGGCGCTGAGGCTGCCTGTCTGGCTGACAGAAATCCCCGACCATGAACGAGCTGGGAAGTCACTTCAAATAAAAGACGGGCGAGATTCAGGCCTGCCAGGCACAGGCAGGCTCCAGGCGGCAGCAGCAGGAGGCCGGGCAAGCAGGTTGGCTGTACGCGGCCACATCTCCCTGGGAAAATGGGCAGCCAAGGATTGGGGGATTCATACCACCCTGAAAGGAGCAGGACTGTGCTGGTGTCCTGGTTTGGGCCGGATTGGCCTAAGCAGGCGGAACGACAAATATTCCCTCTCTCAAGAGGGGAAAAGGGAGACTAGTTTGAAAGTAGAGTTACTGAACAGAAGTCGCCCTGTTTTACCTCAAAACAGGACTCTTGGGGGGAGAATCCGAGCCTGGAGAGGGTGGTCTGGGGGCACAGACTGGGGAGGGAGTGGGTCCAGTAGCTGCTTTCTTCTCTGCCTCGGGCACCGGCGGACAGCACTGGGATCTGCCCTCCACTGCCACAGGAAAGCCCCTGCCTGCAGCCAAGTGGTCCCCGCAGGCTCCCGCGGCCCAGGCCTGGGGCCACGTTGCACCAATGTGCAAAGATCAAGTACTGCACTCTGTGGAGATCAGAGCTGCTGTGTGCTGGGATGCCCAGTGGATGCCCTGCCCTTCCCCAGGCCCTGCCTCCAACCCACTGAGACAGCAGGGGGACAGGGAGATACGAAGCCGTCTGCCTTGGGGGTGTCAGTACACAACCTCTCCGGTGTTCCAGCAGCTCCATGAGCCCCTCCTTATGCTCTTTTGACCACCGCAAAGCAGCAGGAGAGCGGGGATCTGGCTTTCCTTCCTCTCCCCGTCACCCCACTGTTTACAGACCGCATGACTGGGCCCACCACAAGGCTGTTCAGTGCTTGGAATGGCCATCCTCTCTCTGGGATCCCACAGGAAGGGCCCAGCTTCATAACCCCCCCTCTGCTTCCACAGGCCATACCTCACGGGGGAAGCATCTGCCAGCAGTGGAGTGCCAGCTCCCAATCCACAGTGGGAGGAAACCTGACAAAAGCAAAGGGCAAAGTCTTTTAGTCTCTCAAATTCACTCCAGAGCGCACATTTCGCAGGAAACGTCATTGCTGGAGAAGTCACTCCATTCATGAGGGTTTTGTCATCCACAATGAGCAATGATGCAGTGGTGGGGGGCGGATTTGACGCAGGAAGAGAGAAGAAAGAAGGGGGTCGAAGAGCCTGTCACTACAAACATTACACAGATGATGAAGATGCTGGGAAGAATAGGACAAAAGCCCCCAGGAAGACAGAGCTGGTCCAAGCCGTTGGAGAGTTTATCGTCTCCATGTGGTAGTGAAGAGGGATGAGAGCCTCAAGAGACAGGCGAGGTGACCAGCCACTGGTGCCGCCCCTGCGTGTGTGTTTGCTGGGAGGCCCTGGGCTGTGGCAGATGAGACGTGCTGGAGCAGCCCGTTGTCCCGCTCTGGCTGGACTCGAGGATGAGCTACGGACCGGCCGGGCCTGGAGCCTACCGAGGACACTGGGTCAGCGGGGCTCGTAGGCCACTGGAGACCCCGCACTGGCCAGGCGTGGGGGCCAACGGGACCCCGGCCCTGCTCGCCGCTCAGCACGGCAGACAGCAGCCCCCGTGCAGGACCACGGACAGCGGTCCCGTTCAGCACCGCGGACAGCTGTCTCGTTCAGCACCGCGGACAGCAGCCCGCGCCCGAGGGCGCCCCGCAAAGTTGCCCCTGCGGGACCCCCCGGCCGCCGCCACCCGCTGTGAGGATCCGCTATCGCCCCGCCAGGTCCCTGCCAGGGTCCGCCAGTGTCCCGCCAGGTCCCTGGGAAAGTCCCCTCTTGCCCCGCCAGGTCCCCATGAGGATCCGATTTTGCCCCGTCAGGTTCCTGTGAGTATTTGCCATTTCTTCGCCAGACCCCTGTGAGGATCCACTATTGGTCCACCATGTCCCTGTGAGGATCCCTTATTGCCCCGCCAGGTCCCTGACAGATCCACTGTTGCCCCACCAGGTCCATGACGGATCGATTATTGCTCCAGCAGGTCCCTGAAGGATCCTCTGTTGCCCTGTCAGGTCCCTGATGGATCCACTGTTGCGCCGCCAGGTCCCAGGGAAAGTCCCTTGTTGCCCCACCAGGTCCCTGCCAGGATCCCCTGTTGCCCCATCAGGTTCTTGTGAGTATTTTCCACTTCTCCACCAGCCCCCTGTGAGGATCCACTATTACCCCTCTAGGTTCCTGTGAGGACCCACTATTACCCCTCTAGGTCCCTGAAGGATCCACTATTGCTCCACCAGGTCCCTGAAGGATCCACTATTTCCCTTTCAGGTCCCCGATGGATCCATTATTGCCCCGTCCGGGCCCTGGGAAAGTCCGTTGTTGCCCCGTCAGGTTCCTGTGAGTATTTGCCATTTCTTCGCCAGACCCCTGTGAGGATCCACTATTGGTCCACCATGTCCCTGTGAGGATCCCTTATTGCCCCGCCAGGTCCCTGACAGATCCACTGTTGCCCCACCAGGTCCATGACGGATCGATTATTGCTCCAGCAGGTCCCTGAAGGATCCTCTGTTGCCCTGTCAGGTCCCTGATGGATCCACTGTTGCGCCGCCAGGTCCCAGGGAAAGTCCCTTGTTGCCCCACCAGGTCCCTGCCAGGATCCCCTGTTGCCCCATCAGGTTCTTGTGAGTATTTTCCACTTCTCCACCAGCCCCCTGTGAGGATCCACTACTACCCCTCTAGCTCCCTATGAGGATCCTTTATTGCCACACCGGGTCCCTGATGGACCTGCTATTGCCCAAACAGGTCCCTGAAGGATCCACTGCCACCCCACCAGGCCCCTGGGAAAATCCCCTGTTGCCCCACCAGGTCCCTGAAGGATCCACTGTTGCTCCACCAGGTCTCTGAAGGATCTGCTATTGCACCGCCAGGTCCCTGATGGACCCACTATTGCCCCAACAGGTCCCTGAAGGATCCTCTATTGCTCCACCAGGTCCCTGAAGGATCCACTATTGCTCCACCAGGTTTCAGAAGGATCCTCTCTTGCCCCAACAGGTCCCTGAAGGATCCTGTATTGCCCCAACAGGTCCCGGAAGGATCCACTATTGCCCCACCAGCTCCCTGCAGTCCCCGCTCCTTCCCCGCTCCTGCCTGCCATGAATCCTTGTTTATTGCCCTGCCGGAATCCGAGGCTGCTGCAATATTCTTTCTGTAGAGCCAGTGCTTCAGCGGCAGAGCTGCACGGCAGCAAGCAGCCATCGCTCCCGGCTTCCTGCACGCGCGCACACACACACACACCCACCCACACACACACCCCCCACACACATATCTGCACACCCCGACACGCACAGACACACAACAACCCTGTCCGAGCTCCGAGAGCTGGCAGATGCACCTCACAAGGAGGTTTGGCGTTCGGCTGCGCCTGCACATGCACCCGTACACACACAAACAGAGATAAGCGCACGCACGCGCGCACGCGCGCACACACACACACACACAGAGGGTTGCATCAGCTGAATTCATTAGCCCATCTATTTTTACTAATGCAGCAAATCAAGTTGCTCTACAGGCGGAGAAAACACACCCGAGACACAGTGCTCTGGCAGAGCACGCAGCCAAGGCTTTTGTCCAGCATTCCCGAGGGTAACGAACGGCTCCCCAGGACTCCCTCAGCTCTACGCGCTGTTCCCGACCAGCAGGAATGCCGGGCAGGCTTTTCTTTGAGGGTGGGGGCTGATCCTGCTGACCAAAGCGCGTGGTGGTCCTAAAGATATCCTGCTGTAGGGATCGCCTTCCCCAGCAGCGCTCGGTGTTGCGCGAGCTGCCTCCTGCTCCCAGCCCATCAGGCCGGATCGCTGCCTGTGCTGTGAGGGGTGGACAACTGCTGGCTTCCGAGGCCGGGTCCCCTCTGAGGGTGTGGGTCACCCCAGCAATGCAGAGGAGCCTCAGGAAGCCCTGGAAGTGCCGCTGCCTCCCCCAGAGATGGAGGGGTAACGGTTGTTTTTGGGTAGGAGCCGCCCGTGTGTGTGCACGCATTGATCCGGGCTCCCGGGCTCGGTGCTCACACGAGTCAGCTGGGAGAGCACAGCTCCAAACTCTGTACTCCCTATTCCCCTGCTGCACACGCCAGGAATTCGTGCTGGGAAAGGGCCCCTCGCCACTCCGCCTGGCCCCAGAGACCTGCAGTTTGCGTGGTGGGAGCCGGGAAACTCCTTCCTGAGGTTATCCCAGGAGCTCCCCGGAAGACCAGAGGGCTGAGAACAGCTCTCCTGCTTCCTTGTCGGCTCCTGCCGTCGCCAAAGAGCTCGTCCCACCTTGCAGCGGACAAAGAGGATCACAAGGGGCTGGGAAAACAACTGGTTTGATTCCCATTCCTGCTGGCTGCCGCTCCCAGTGCCAGGCTGGCTGGTGAATCCATCGCCGGGTCTGGGGCAGCTCGTGGCTGAGCAGCGGAGCCATCACGATAGAGACCCCCCAGCCCCGCTCTCCCCCAGATCCCGCAGCCTTTCCCACAGCAGGAGCTGGGGCTGGGGCTGTGCGGGACCATCCCCGTTGCCTGGGAAGCCGGGGAAATGCTGGCTGAGGCACCAAAGCCAAGCTCTGCTCAGGTCCCCTCTGCTTTCTGCAGCGTCCAGGGGCGGCGGGGAGACACAGCTCCTGTCCCCCCAAGCCATCCCCATGGGAAGTTGCAGGGAAGAGGCAGAGCTCCAGCCCCCCAGGCCTGACCAGGCAAAACTTCCTTGCAACAGGCAGCGGGGTCCCCTGCAGCTGCAGCAAGCCCTTCCCGCTGCAGCGCTTCTCTCCTCTGCTGAGACCCAAATCTCTCAAGACATCAAGCCCTGACCTTCCTCCCTATCCCAAGCAGCCCCACGTCCCCTGGGGACGGGGGGACGACGACACCGCGCACCCAAGGGAGCACAGCGCAGGACAGAGCTGGACCTCCTGGGCCCAGCTCTTCCAGCTTCCTCCAGAGGCCCCAGCCCTCACAGCCACGGGAGGACACTCGTGCTTTGCCCCATTCCGCACGGACGGAGGCGAGGGGAAGAGGGAGCAATTCCTCTCGTGCCACCTCCTGCCCGGCCTGGCCCCCGCTGCGGGGGCAGGAGCTTCTTCAAACCCCTTCATCCCTCCCGACGTGGCAATGGCCACGCAAGAATCGATGTCCCTTTGTTCCTGGGTTCAGGGGGGCCGGCTGGGAGCTGGGGTTGGAGTGAGGCAGGCAAATGCCTGCCCGGCACAGGGACTATCGGTGCCAGGCTCCGGGGATGCCGGGAGCAGGGAAGCAGTGTTTGGCCACGGGAGTCCTCGCTGAAGGGGGATGTGGGTGCTAAATGCCAGCACAGGCTCCAACTAGCCATCCTGGAAGCAATAGCACTGGCCTCATCCTGCTCCCATAGCCGCTCGCTTCCCCTGGTGGGGAGTTGGGCACGGCTCGCCCCTCCAGTGGGGAGAAACCCCAGAGAAATGGCTTCTGCCCACCTGCCCCCTCCCCAAATGCTCTCCCCCTTCAGCCCTGGCCCCTCCACCTCCTCTGCGCCACTGGCCCCAGAGCACCCAGCACGTGTGGCCTGTCCCTGGGGCAGGTAGGCAGAGGTTTGGCAGGGGTGGGAGGCTGCTGAAGGAGCCCCTGTGCGCCCGCACACCCCATCCCGCTCCCTCTCACGCCATCGGCACCCACTCGCCACCCCAAATCCCCTTTCCCCTCTCCAGGAGCTGCTCCGTCTGCACAGACCCTGGGAAGGAGCAACAGGCCATGACCCCCAGTTGGGGACCGGGAGGGCGCCTGTCCTGGCCGGTGGATGGGGAAACTGAGGCACAGGGAGGGTGACGTGGCTTTGCCATGGAGTCACCAGAGCCTGAGCCAGGCAGAAGCCGCAAAGTGCGAAAGCAGGATCCAGCCCCCAAACCCAAAGTGCTCCCGCTCCAGCCTCCCTTCTCCGGGCTGGAGCGTCCCCACAGGATGGTCAGCACGGAGGTGACTCCACCGGAGGGGACAAGGGGAGCCTTTCCCCCCTTTCCAGCCTTCCCACACACCAGCCACCACAGCCCAAGCGAGGGTCCCTCTATCCCCGGGAGCAGGATTTGGGGAGGTGGGATGTTCGCAGCACTGGGGATGCTCATCCCACTGCTTCCCGCCGCCGTGGAGCCGCTGGCACCCGGAGGAGAGCAGGCCCAGCGGATGGCGAAGGGATCGATGTGGGGGAAGCCAGCTCGGGGAAAAATAGATATCTAGCTCATTAAAAATGGATGCTCGAGCGAGTCCTCCCCACTCCAAAGCCACCTCCCTCCCTCTTCCTGGTAGCCAGAGTGAAATCAGCACCCAGCTTCCAGAGGAGAGGAGATGCCAGCACAGCACGGCGCTCGCTCTGCGCCCGCTGCTCCCAACCCGCTGTGTGCCGAGACCCCCTGGGTGCTGCCGAGAGGGCCCGAGCCCCCCTTGTAGCCCGGGCAGAGCGTAGTGGTGGTGGGGCAGCACCTCTGCAGGGACCACCACGCTCCGGCCTTTGCCACCCGGGCACTGCCACGTCCTCGCAGTGCTGGGGGATGCCCAGGAGCCGGAGCTGCCCCAGCACCGCGGCCCTGTGCCCCATGGCACCCCCGGACCCCCAACCCGGGCGAGGACATTGGGGTCTGTGCTTGGCTCCTGCCACAACCCAGCGCCTCAGTTTCCCCCCAGCTCTTCTTTGGGGCTCAACCTTTCCGGACAGACCCCTCCGTCTGTCCCTGTTCCTTGTCCTGCCAAAGCAACCAGCCTCCAGCCCCCCTCCGTGCGCCCCCTCTGCCCCCCCCTGGGCTGCTGGGGGGGGTCCCTGACCCTGTGCTGGGCCCTGTGGGACCCCACTGTGGGGTTCAGCCCCCTCGGCTCCATCCCAGGCAGGGCCTTTCCCTTCCTCCATCTCCCGGGGCTCCAGGATAGGGGTTGGCTGCCCCCGTGTCATGTGTGTGTGTGTGTGTCCCAGCCTGTGTCACCTCACAGTGGCAGAAAGCCCCACCGAGGTGTTGGGGTGTCGGGATCTTGGGGTGCTGACTTGGGGGGTGGCATTGGTCCCGTGGTGCCACCAGGGAGGACAAGAGACAGTTTGGGGGCTGGCAGCGGAGGGACACACACACACACACA